>NNCF01126273.1:1047588-1107297 GCA_002313205.1 Laupala kohalensis
CCGACCCACACGTACTCAGACCCAAAACATCGTCACGCTGCTTTATCTCGCCTTTGAAAAGTTTACGATTTCCTACAATAACAAAAAATTGAAATCTTAGAGGTCTGAAACGTTCTCTGATTTCTTGCTGTGGTGATAATTTTTAAAATTTTCCTTTTTTTAAAAAATTTGTTCACTTAAGGTCTCTATTTAACAAAAAGATCATCAGAGACATCTATAAAATTATAACTGTTCGATTACATACCAAATAAAAAGAACTACACTAAATAAACAAATTTTTCACACTACAACACACAATATTCAAATATTAAAAGAAGGGGAAAAACAACACTTACCTTCACAATAGTTACCTTCAAGCTTATATACGAACATCGAGTTGATTAGTTTACAACACTATACTGAATGCAATTTCCGTTTCAAACATCTTGTCTACGTTATTTAATGGAATAACGTGTAAAAACATGTTTTGGATTTGGTGGTCTCTGTGGGAAATACGCGAGCCATTGTGTTAAATTTAGAAGATATTCATCGCTCTCTCAATCAATCTATATTTCGATTTCAATTTTTTTCCTTGCTGCACCCTGCTACAGGGGATTCTTCTATAATTTTCATTTTTTACATGGTTCAAGTTAATTATGCGATAACTTGATCCTCTTTTGCGATTTTATCATATTCGACATCGTATTATTAGTTGTGCAACAATAAAGATATGCTGTTGCAATGTACCAAAACAGCGCATCAAAAGACATCCTGTCGTAAAATAAGATATAGAAAAGAACGAGGAGAATGACCAATAACACCGTAATGATAAATTACATTGTCTTTTATCTAAAAAAAAAAACAGTGATCTCCATGACAATTATGAATATTTGGGGGAAAAATATCAAATGTTTCTTTCTCTCAAGTTTATTTGTATTTGTGGGAGTCATGCTTTGTCGTGATTCGTGAGTTGGCTTACGACTTGCGCAGACATTAAAAATAAAGAAATATTCCTCCGACGCCGCTACCTTTGTATTCGTATTGCAGAAGGAATATTGCGTTGTCGAGAGAAATGTGCTGTCTATTGTTTGTAAGTTATGAAGCAGAAATTGTTTCGTGTTCAGACGTTACTCTTTGGGTGGTAGTTTGTTCCTATGATGTTAATAATTTCACGCGTTTCACCAAGAATTTCTGGATATATGGAATATCGTCTTTCTGTTTATTCCAAACTACCTGATTACCCGACGTTGCCCGGAAATTTTTACTTGTTAGATCAACGAACCCACTGGTCGAATTTTCGCCTCCGAGGCAAGGCACCACGGCGGCAGCGCCCCTGCATTATTTCATTAAAACGCTTTTAAAATCTAAACTATTCACCCAAATTTTACGATTTAAAGATTTTTTTAATTTTCGTTAAATGCACAAAAGAAAAATATATATAAAGTTTTTGATGCTTGATATTTCCTTTCTTGAATTATACTCTTAAATTGAAGTATTTTAACACGACTATTTTTAGTAACGTTTTTTCGAATAATGTAGGTTAACCTTCGTAGATAGACATATACTGTCGCGGACCTTTTTATAGAACTCTTTGAGGCGAACAATATTGCCATTCATAGTTGTCACACATAGAATTACAGAATAAAAAAGCATTTTTCAAAACATTGCCTAACTTCAAGTCGGTTGCGACACAGGTTTTTGCGTAAAATCACTGCCGATATGAAATTGTCCTTCCTTTTTTCATCATTTGTGATCATTTTCATCTGTTTGCAGAAAAAAAAATCAACATCAGACTAAAAAACAGTTTTATGCTGCAAACGGCATTTTTTCACAAATTTTCAAAACTTCAAGTCGTTTGCGGCAGGGTTTTTCGTTTGAAAAAGCCGCTCAAATGAATTCGTCTCATCTTTTCTTATCAGAAGGGATCGTTTTCCGGTGTTTGTAGGAAAAAAATGTAATGGCCACTGATATATATATAGGAATGATCATCAGCTAGATTCTGCAATCATGCAATCATAATATTTATCTAACTGCAAATGGGTAGATCTTACCCGGTACCAGAATACAAGGAAATACAATAAAAATATACAAAAATATATATTACACAGAATTGAAATAAAAAATATGTAAATAAATTACTAATCTATATGATTAAACTAACATTAAGATATTAAATATAAAGCTTATGACCACGAAACAACTGAAACATTAATGTATCTTTCATAATTACTTATTGCACATATTATGGCTGATGACCCGAGCACTCTATTTACCGCTTTAGTGCACCTCTCTTCACTTCACATTTCCCATCCCTCCCTTTCTAACTCACGCATTTTCCTGTTATCTCTACACTTCACTACCACTATCTTCACATCTACACTAACGCACCCCTTCTTCCAGAACCTACCTAATCCTGTGTACAGATGCAGAGCTCAATCTTTTCCACAACTGATTCAGGCATTAATTTACAGTCACTAATCGTTCTATTCAGAAATGAGAATTTTCTAATGTTGGATTTTTGTTTCCTTGTTCCAAATTTTTGAAATATGATCTTTTCTTCTTATCGAAGAACGAAGTAGCTTAATGTCACATGATCGTACGCTGTTTCCACCCCGTTAATTTGTACAATAAATTATTTGGACATTGAGATTCTTCGCATATTACGCCGGATAGGAGTTGGTCACAGGGTCCTGAAGTCGTCGTGTCCGTCTGGTCTGGCCCTTGCGCCGTCTCAGTTGTTGGAGCATGGCATGCATTATGTATAAGGAAACTCCAAGGAGACCAAAGTTTCAGAGTGTGACGTTCATGTTCAAAGCACTTTGCAGATTTAAATGGTTTATTCATACGGTCATTTTCTTACCATAGACATTTTGATTTTTTGCCACTTAATTCCAATTACTTTACCGAAAACTCTATAAATTTAATTAATCATTATAATTAGACAAAAAATTTAAATTATTATTTCTCGTCGATCACTTTACTTCGCAAGAAAATAGAAAGTGATATTTTTAATTCACTTTTAAATATTCTTCTATACTCCATCTCTAGGACATAGAATCCATACCTATTTCAATGTAGTGCATGTTAATGTATGTATTAGTTCCATTCTTTTCATTCTTTCACACTTTTAATGCGGAAAATTATTTCGATCAACTAATTTTGTTTTTTTGAAAATTCATTAATCATCTTGATTATTGGTTCAACTTTCTTGCCGATAATTGTTTTCATGTTACTTTATGAAGATAATGTATGGAGAGTAATTGTAAATAAATCCCCGACTTGTCTCGTCTTCTATCACTTATTTTACATATCAAAGTCGTGTCATATTTGCATTACGCGTAAAATAAATTTCAATGTTTTCCTTTATACGCCATTTTGCTTCCAATTATCATCTACTAACGTCGACCCACATTTTAATGTCTCCGTGCTGAATAAACAATACTCCGCGGAAACCAGCAACAAGTCGTCCGTCGCCCGTTGGACAGCTGCTGCCGCATCAGGCGCCTGGCTACTCGCTGTCGGAGTTTCTGAATCGTCCGAATTAAGGTGACACCGAATGTTACTACATAACTTACTCCTTACGCAGCTCATAACAAGGGCGAATCAACACCTATTAAAATCTTATCTCCTCGCCAGGCCACTCATCCTCGTCAAACATGAAGATGAGAATCGCCCTGGAAATGAGTTAATTTGGAGCGCGACTCGCCGCGTAGCCGTCGCGTAGCTATGTAAATACGAGCGTATCGCCCTGTGGATCTCGTCGGGTTGCAGGACGAACATGGCGACCTGTGCCCGGAGGACCAACCGGTCAAGGGAATGCCACGAGCGAGCTATTTCCTTTGTTGGCTTCTTATCTAAGTCATAATTTATTTTTATTACACAATTCTTTTTGTTTTCACGTTTCTCGTCTGTATACCGACACATCATTAAGGGTCTGAAAAAGTATTGCTCACACATCTTTCTTTCATGGTTAAAATATGCCTATATTTATTTAATAACTCAATTTATATGAAAAGGTAGGTTATTGTGACCTGGTCTTTCTACTTATCTCCGTATGGAATTGGGTAGTCGAAATATTGGGTAACCTGTGAGTGTAAGATACCGCATTTATATTCGTCTTGAATACGTGAGGGAAACTCGATTTAAAATCAGTGTAACTGTACGCTACCTTGACACGGTTGAGTACATTATCTCTGTAGCCCCATTCTTACCCGGATTTTTCTCCGGTTTTCCTTCGGGTACTGGCGAGTTTTCCCTGGGTGGGAATGTCAATAATACCTTTGTCGGTTCTATTAATCTTGAATTTTTACTGCACAAAATATCTGTAATTCATTTTGGAATTATAAATGGAATTTATTAAATAATTTCTTTTATGAATATTAAATCCACCTCTGTCCTTGGACCCTAGACCAGAATTGAAAGGATGGTCCCTTGCTTGCTTTCAAAGAATAACATAGTTTATTATTCCCCACGTAATCATACACAACTTACAACTGCTTTTTTGACATTAAAGTTCATAAAGTTCCACGTGAGAACGAGATAAAACCTTGTCTTCTACCTCTCTGAAGAAGGTAGTGTTGTTTTCGTAGTAATATGGTGCACTCTTTATTATATACATAACCGGTGTGTTCCTCTGATTTCTCTGAGTACGTATAATATTCGTTTTAACTCGCCGAATTTTCATAAAAAGTGAAGTGTTTTATCAAAATAGAAGATTCAAATGACTTGTAGTCAAATACTTTAGTAGTAACTTTTGTAAGAAAATAAAACGTTTACTTGATCGGTAAGATATTAAGGGTGGAGGCAATGTGTGTGCTGTTTTTCATTCTATTTCTGCCATCACTTCTTGTTTTGTTTTTATTAACTTTTGAGAACGTGTTGTAAAAATATGTTTTACCTTAATCACATTATTCCTATAACCACGAACTTCATTTCTGCAATATCATGTTCAGATCTTTCCTCGTTTAGTTTTTCTGTTTGTTTCCACTTCATGTCTCTAAAATATTTATTCGATGTCCAAAATCTACTCGTGGCTTTTGCCATTTTTTCCTTCGTCCTTCCGGACCCTACCTCATCAATAAAACCATTACTTTATTTCTTTTTTCCGGGTTTCAGCCTAAGGATGTTCTTCGTATCTCACCATCACCGCTTTTCGTGTTCGTTAAAGTTATTTTCGAATCCCTTTGTGGTTCCGTGTATGCCTAATCCAGGAATTCGAGTCCCCAACCAGAGCCTCTCCCCCCTCTTACTTGGGTCTGAACCCCTCGTCCCCCTCCCCCCTTGGTGACGTGTAGTATCTCGATTTCGGCGAGTCCTGGGTGCAAAGTGCGTCTTATTCTTTCACCCGCACGTCATGTACTGTCGACGCGAGCGCTGGTGACTTGATCCGTCCGTGAGCTCCCCGTGTCCAGCCGGGCGGCCAGCGTCTCGCGGACTAATCCATAATACATGTGCGTGTGTTCCTGTTTTCGTCGCCGACAAGAGAACTTGAGCTCTAAATTCTGTTGGAAGGTCGCCCCCTCCCCTCCAGCGCAGTCGCGTATGCAACGGACGATCGCCTTTTTTGGGATCTGAATGCTCGGGACGATGGCCCGAGTGATGGGAATCGGTTTCCGAAACAGCAGCTGTTGTCCTTGTATTCTCACATGCACGAGGCTTTTAATGTTTTAATTTGATTGGGAGACGTTTTCTCTTGTATACCACTTTAAAATTTCCAAAACACATTTTTAGCATCCGTATGATTTCTAATTTCAAATGCATTTCTTTTTCAAGAATAAAGAAGTTTTAATTTCTGTTTTATTCCCCTGTTTATTTAATTACAGATACAAATATGTACTAATGAGATTAGTGGACTAAATAAAATAATTCAACTAAATAATTTTAATCGAGTAAAAATGGCGAATAGCCAGGAATCAAACTCGAGATCAAAATAGGAGTCCCGATTTCGATTCCTGACTAGTCTCCTGACTGAAAGATATTACCTGTCTTACTGAAAGTTACCACTTATCTTATAATATTTGTGGGGCTTTAGGGCTCGTCAACCTCAAGGTCATTTTCTCCACGTACAGGTTCCCGGAAGAAACATATTAATAATTTCAATTCTGCATAAAGTGAAATTGTTTCATGAGTTGTGTTCAATTGTTATTTTAAGATTCAAGTTCATCGAAAACACATTTCAGAAAATTTAACAAATAATACGAGCCAATTGAAATTGTTGAAATCCTCCATTAATATCCTTATTATTTCACATAGCTTCGTTGCCAACGACATTCCGAATACTTGTGAATTAATAAGGATCTGTACAATTTCTCGGGGCTCTAAATGGAAATTATCTAATATATGGAATGAATGTCAGTGTAATATACATTGTATTAAACGAGGAAAAGTTTTTAAAGATTTATCTAGATTATTGGAAAAAATCGATCCAAGTTTCAATTTTAATAGGTCGCATTAAAATTTGTTTTTTTTACGTTAGCATTATTGGAAAATACTACATAAATGCTGGTGACATGACTTTTCATGGAGATACTTCCACCTCATTGAGATATGCCGTTGTAACAAAAATTTTAAAAGGTATAACATAAATCGTCATATTAATACAAAAAATACTTAAAATACGTATTCAAACAGTCTCGAAACTTATAATTTTTCCTTATGGTCGCTATTCATAATTTGTATCATATTTTTCTTTATATTTGTATATCTGTATAGAAAATAACTGGTAAGTGTATCTAATATTTATGATTTGTGCGAGGTAAAATAGGAAAACCATCAATTGACATGGGTAATAAAACCAATTCATCAATATGATTTAACGAAATACCTTCTTGACGTACCTCCTCATAATCAGCTTCATGAATAGGTGATAATTCCCAGTCACTTGATTAAAAATCTAAGATGTTGTCCTACCTACTACATCAAGCACAAGTAAAATACTTTTCTTTCGAGTCAAAGTATGAGTCAGGGGTCGATGTGATCTACATCACAGCTAGCGGGCGGCGACTGAGCGTGGCATGTTTAATACATAAGTGCGGGTGGGGTTACGCTTTTGGGTGGAGCGGACGATGCTGAAATAGGATCTGAAATAATACAATTGGAGGCGGAATAGTTTGTACGAGCTGTAAATGAGAAAACGTCACGATCACTGATAAAACTTTGTGTGTTCGTGTTAAGAAAGTCAAATACTTGTCCTTCTGTTCGTAAAAAAAGTATTAGACACTTCCACGTGGAACAATAAGAGAGAGGGAAATGCAATGGGAATTCTATCAATATATTTGTATACATTTTGGTTTTGAGAGACAATGAAATTGATAAAGATACGTTTACTTTAGGATACTTCGCACAAGTGGTTGAAGAATGACTAGTGAGAGACAAGATTGAAGTATCGAGACAGTTTAAATGAAGCAAAATGCTAGTAAACTTTTTGTTACTATTAATTTCAGACTTTCACAATGATGTTTTAAAATAAGTGTGCGATTTAGTTGAGATCCCGCAAGTGTGTTCTTTAATATTAATGTGCAACAACTTGAAACTACTCTCATCTCAGAACTCGTCTTCGACGGTGAAAATCAAAACTAATTCCACTCTCACTTAAACTTTGTCATCGCATTCTCTTTTCGTTCTTCTTTTTATGTATAGTTCTGGCGTCACATTTATATAATGTAATCTTGAATTTCGCTGACTTTGTTTGTTCCATATGATATATTTTCGTTTCATGTAGCACAAGTGTAAAACAACCTTTCAGGTAATTATTATTTCTTTCCTGGAACTGGATAATTTCAGTGTTCTATTAGAACTGTGGTGACTAATATTTATTGTACGTCGAGGTTCGGTGTTTGTAGTATACACAGTATTGTATAAAGAATATGTAGTCATACTATCTAATTTTTGGGCGCATTCGCCACCCGTCTCATCAATGGAGCCAACACTGATGATAGCCGCCTCGCGACCGAAAAGGCCCTATGACTTAATAAATCAAAAACTAGATAGTATGACTACATATTCTTTATACAATACTTTATTATTGAAACTATTGTAATCTAGAGACTATCAGAATTTGGATAAGAAATGAATTACTTTGTCATTAGCAAATGGAATCACTCGGAAGCAGACGTTTTAAAAAGCTTCGTACGAAAGTACTCACACTCAAATCCTTGGAGCATCACTATTTCTTCTATCGATTAATGTTCTCACGCATCTTTGTAGCTGGAACAAGACGCATTTAAAATATGTGTTGTGTAGATTTTCGTTGACTCGCTCAAGAGAAGCGGTGATTCCAAAAAGATTTACTAGAGTGTACCTTTCCGATGGGTGAGGTCAACTTGACGAATATATCAAGGGGCAACATGTAATTTGGTAAATATAACGAATTAATTAGGATTCCATATGGGATGTAGAGGGAGTTTCCGGGCTACGATCATCCCGCCCTTCACTCCCTGAATTCAGCCCTAATTAGAGTCCTGCATCCCTCGGGACGCCGGAAGAGCAGGTGCATGCAGACAACGTCGGTGGTGTAGGAGAATTAAGGTCGTGGAGTACAATTTCATGTAAGAGATCTGCAATTTTGTTTGGAAGATGAACGAGATATTTTATAGCTCAGTATTATTAAACAAAGTCAAACAAAAGAACGATTAATGGTGTTTGACTTCAATGAAGCTTCTTTGTCTACGTATAATAACATTATGACAGTGTTTCCCAAACTTAGTAAGTCGTGGAGCGGTTTTAGGCGACAATTTTCATGCAGCATTTGCATTAATTTGATAATTAAAACTTTCACGGAATGACTTGTTGAAATATTTTATTTTATTTTCCTTTTTATTAATTCCTGTCCTTTTAAGGAAAAGAGTTAAACTCCAACTATCTCGACTCCAATCAACCAATTACATTTTTTGGAAATTTTCTCACGACAAGTACTAAGGATTAAGAAGTATTTAGATTTACATTCATAAACTGTTAAATTATTTTTTTACGTATTGACAGTACATAGAGTTGAATTTATTTTCTACAGAAACCATATAATTTTTGACTTATTTTCTTTTCATGTTTAGTTGCCTTTAGCTGTTCATTTATAATACCAAATTATCTGAATTCCGGATTCCCCTATTCACAGATAAGTTCATATAAATGAGGAATTATTGTACTCAGCACCGTACAGCACAGTTTGTGAACTTCTTATACATCGTATATCTCCTAAATTCGACTAAATATTTTGAAAATTACTCTCATTCAATGAGAACATGGATCTTTGGAGAACGTTTTAAATCGGAATAGTGAAACCGTCGTGCACCACCGTGTCTTCTTGCATACACAGCAGGACACCAGAGTCCGGGACTGTAGATAAAAGACGGATTCCGTTTGAAGTATTATTATAAAACCAATGTAAATAAGTTTTGTAATTTTTCTTTTGAGGGGGGTGGGATCGGTGGTGCATATCATAAAGTGGAGTTAAAATCGTATTTTAAAGATTGCCTGTATATTGTAACTAATCCCGTATTATTTAAATATATATGAGGTATTAAGGCTATATTATTTTTTGTTAAATATCAATTATTCAGAATTACGTTCTTAAGTAATTTTTTTTATTAGTTTCCTGAATAAAAATAAAAAATCCTTTATCCTCTAGAAACATTGACCACATTCATAATCCCCTCCCATTTTTACTGCAATGATACCTATTATTTCTTCTTTGAATTAATTAATACGAGCAAAACTCCTCGATAACCAGTGGTCTTATTTGGATTTGCTTTTCCTCCCCTCTGGGTCGTTTTGAAACAAATTATTTAACTTCACAAGAACTATTTTACTCCGTGCTGGCATGTTAACCTTGCAATGCCTTATTGAGCGAATAACTACTCTTGATTGGAGTAGTTGTTTCTATTGTTTGATCACATAGGCACTCCCAGTACACGTGATATCATGGATGAATTATCAAGGACATTCAATCGATTACTCCAAAACTGTTGTTTAAAAGCATTGTTGAATACTCAAAACCGTGATTGACAACTTAATGACCTTCATTTAGAACGACAATAGTTGTGAAGATACGAACTGCAGTTCGTAATAACATGCGTAATAACCCAAACATAGTCAGTATAATTTGAGAAGGCGATTATTACAGCATCCTCTATGCTTACGACTGTATGTGTCACTAGACGAGGGAGGATTGCATTATGNGTTGAATACTCAAAACCGTGATTGACAACTTAATGACCTTCATTTAGAACGACAATAGTTGTGAAGATACGAACTGCAGTTCGTAATAACATGTGTAATAACCCAAACATACAGTCAGTATAATTTGAGAAGGCGATTATTACAGCATCCTCTATGCTTACGACTGTATGTGTCACTAGACGAGGGAGGATTGCATTATGAGCTTCAAGACATGGTGTCATTCAGTGACGGCACTGGTGGAGGCTTAATGGAGTCAATAATCGTAATGACTAAGGCGTGTCATCTGGTAACGTACGAAGACATGTTTAGATGTTAGAATTAAATTTCATATCTTTAAACACACGCGAAAGAGCATATGTTCAAACATACGCATAAAAATGTGACAATATAGACAGGAAATAAATGAATAAATTCTACATTTTTTATTCTGAAATAGGCAGTTTTATGCTTTTTCCTCAGGTGTGTTTTAACGTCTCTATAAAACTTTGCGTTCAAACATTTCAAGTTGTCCATTTAAACTGAATTCGTGCTTCAACTGTTAATTCCAACTGAAATGTATGCTAATCGTATTTAAATGGACCTTGAGTTCAAAGACATGGGCGTAAGTATGAAATGTCAGAAATGAAAGAAAATGTATGAAAGTATAAAACATTGTAAATACGAAAATTTAAATTTAGTTATTTTAATTTGGGGTATGTTTTGGTTTAGTGTCCAGAGGACTGAATATGTGGCTAAATAAAAGCGTGACTCCAATTATATGTGAAGAAAAGAGGAACAGTCTTCACAACATCAAGTGGAAATGGTGATTGTGGAAATCAGTGTAGGTCTTTAATGGAAGAAAGGTGTTGGTTGACGAGGGTGGTGGTTGGAAATGGTTCTGGTTATGCAGTGGAGGTGGAAAAGGAAATGGTATTAGGATCTATGGAATCAGCTCTTGGTGATTATAATGGTGCTGTGTGTGTGTGTGTGGGGGGGTGACAATTATATCGAAGTGGAATAGATGGTGATCAAGTAGACACCTGATGGTGATCATACGACATAACGTGTTCGTCGCATCCTTCGACGTGGCGATGGTGGCAGTGGTAGGGACGGGGGCGGAGGTGCCGCGGCGACTGTTCGGGTGTGGCGGCGTCGTGTCGCGCGCGAGAATAAACGTCTTCATTTGGGCGCGACACGACGCGCGTTGCAGCTGCTGTCGCCGCACCTCCGCTTCTTCCACCCTCCCCACTCCATTCACACCGGCGCCTTCCACTTAACCCGGAACGTCTCGTTCTTAATCCACGTTTCTAATACGTCATTACTATGGGAATTACTAAAAATAAGTTTGTTTTGACATCTGACTGAAGTCTGTTTCTGTTTAAGAAATAAATATTGGATAGATAAAGCGATGAACACATTCGATAATAATTTGTACATGTAAATTTTTTGCGTTAAATTACAAACATATTGACATTCTATTAGTATTATAACTCGCAGCTAACTTTTTATCTTATCTAGGAATTTTTGCTGAAATTTTTGAATCCGCCTCTGCCTTAGGGCCCTTGATCGGAATTGATGGGATGGTCCCTTGCTTACTTCCGGAGAGTAAAATTAGTTTGTTGTCCTCCACGTGGTCATACGCAGTTTGTACCGCTTTTTGACAATAAATTTATATTTTAATTTATACATAATTTATATCAATATTCTTGCGGATGAAATTATAATACATCGAACCTTGATAAGATGCGCTTTTACATTTTCAAGTATTTCTTGAAAGCATCAACACAAAACATACAAAACAGGTAATATAAGATATGGCTAAATGAATTTTCAGTTACAAGCACTCTTAGATTTAAAATATAGATATTTCGGAGGTATAGATGATTCGGAGACAATAGATTAAAACAAATCATTCAAAGGTCTTATGTTATTGACGATTGATAATATCTGTTAGAGAAGTAAATTGATAGACCAAGACCCTGATATTTGTCGAGACAAAACACTTTACTCAGAAAAATGAAACCAATAATGTGACAAGTATTTCCATCTTCACTGGGTCTATGGCCAGAATTTTATTTGGGGGAGAGGGATAGCCGACATTCTCACAAAAAAAAATTGATATTAACTTTATATATCATGTATTTATTATCTATTTTTACCTTTATATTTGCATACTTCACGTCAAGGTAACAAATGGAAAAATAACACCATTCACATACATAGCAATCAATACTTTCGTGACACTTCGTACAGGAAATCTCTGTTCGTAATCATACAATGGATCATTCGATTATACGTTAATGGTAATTTCCCACAAGTAACATAAAATATGTCCAATCCCGTTCATATATCACGTATTTTTCCTCTTCACATATTTTCGCCGCGTTTCTATTTTAATTACTGTTTCAAGACAACATTCCATTTCAATATTCATTCGCGGGCGTCGTGTTGTCGACTCTGGTAGGAAAGTTGAGTAGGGATGACCATTCCCTACAAATTCAATTCAATGCGCCATCCGTTTGTTTTAGAACTTAATTATTTGCTAAACGATTCTTAGTACTGAAATAGAGAGAGAAATTGAAGATGAAACTAACATTTTGTAATTTATTTAAATTTAATTACTAATTAATTTTATGACAGTCAAAACAACATCATAACTTTCCCAGGAATAAATTTTTATTGCATGTTTCAACTAGGATGTAATGAGAGAATATTTTTAATTTGTCTTAAGTCTATTCAAGTTCTAAATTTTGATACCAGTTCTTTCCAATCACTACGAAGAGTGATTGGCCAATATTTATCTGGATAAAAACTAAACCGGTAATATCTGAATTGACTATCTCCTTCAGCGGGAACGCTAGCTTCACGGGCAATTCTTCACAAATATCGTAGTTCTTCATTCGTTCTTCAGCAGACGCTGGTGTTGAATCTCAATTTGATATTGTGAACGTGAAACACGAAATAGTACTTGTCAAACATTTTCATAATATTTGGAAGTAAAATATCTTCAAGCGGGTACAGAAGATTCAAATCATATGATTCGAAATGTATATCAGTTACTCTACATTCTACGTACAAATTACCAATTTCGTACTAGTAGAATATTGTATTATGTTAATGTATTATTTTTAATTCCAACAAAAACTTTTCAAAATTATTGCAATATATTTTATGGATATTGTTCACCGTCTTATAGTTTTAAAATATTATTTCTATAAATGTTTTCTGTGAAACCTCCCATAAAAATGACAAATCATTGTCCACAAAATTCTGCAGAGACTAATAGATTTCTTATTAATATATACATTATTAGTTCAATTGAAACTCGTTTAACCAGCATTGCGGAGTAAAATGAATACAATTCATGTGTTTTAATCTTTACTAATAAAAGTGAATTCTATGGAATATCTGTTACATGGAAATCGGAAAAAGTTATCGATGAAATTATTTAAAATTCCATAGAACTCTTCTTAGAGATTATTGCAAGAGCACAGTGTGGTTTATATTGATGAATTACGAGAGTAGAAAAGAAATTAAAATTGGCTGATAATCAGTATAAGTGCATCTTCACTCGCATGACTGTTGACTAAGAAGCGTACTAATGTGCCCGCTCAAGTGCAGTTACGATATGTGAGTAGGACAATTCACAGCACGTATAATCTAAGAGAACGAATAGTAGAAGCAAAATTATATAAAGGCAGTGAATTATATAACCTAAAAGTGAAATGAAAAGAATCTACAGGTCTTAACTATGCCCTTTGCTTATTAAGCTTCTTGTGTAAAGTGTATATTCCTTCGGTCTGGATTTTAAAATAATTCGTAATTACGTACACATTAGCTTATAGTGCTGAAAACTGCATTTTTTAATGTTTGAAATTAACAAAAGTGAAAATAGAAGTATGGAAACTAACACATGAACTTAAATTAAATAAAAACCCGGGGCAACACCGGGAAGAATGAGCGAGTGACATATATTTGAAATCGATTCAATCTCCTTCGCCATGTCTGAAATCCCTTTGCTCCGCTATATCAACCTCCCCTGCAGTACCACCTTCGTTGCCATGTCACGCCTGACAAACGCCGCACGCTTGCCGTGTTCGACGCAGTTCCCGTCGCACCCGAAACCCATACGTCACAGCAGGGACCTCGTAATGTGTCTCGAAACGGCTGCGCTGCGTCTCGAAGGGGCCGACTCGCGGGAATAATTTCGGGACCGGAAAGTTTACTTTGCCACCTTGTACACTGGCGGTTGAAATCCTATTTTGTGTCTATGCGTGAACAATATTTTCTGAATAATTTAATGGTTTGAAAGACAAATAGGGGAAGGTGAGGCAAAACTGGGTATGTATTTTTGTCTAGAATGTTCTTCCATTGCTCCTATATTTTCAGTAGAAGCCAAGGTGTTGTTATTTCTAACGCATTCATCCCATTAAAAATTATCGTTTGTTTCATTCCAGTGTTTTTCCAGCACATTCTTGCTATAATCGCGGCTGTAATTAAATTACAAGATATTAAAAATACGTCATTTATTGCAAAGAAAATCTTAGAAATTTAATGATTAGATAAATCATTAGCTGATTTTTTCGTGTTATAAATCTTAATTACGTTACGTGGAGTCTGTGCATTATTGTTTAACTTGGAAGAATGGTGGTGAGGTAAAACAGGAGGGCGAAATGGCGTACCCTGTATTGTCCCATATTCTGTATTTCTGCAATGACTTAATTCGTGAATACATATTTTCAATTCTATGTAGACAGCAGAAACAGCTACCAGAAAAGCGGCCGCTCTATTATCACTTCTCGTCTACATAGAGTTGGATGAGGTGCATCGCTTCTCTTAGATGGGCTCGTGAAAAGTATGCAGGTATTGACAGTCATGATGTCGAGGCAAAACATACGTGCATCTACCATGAAGATTAAAATTCAGTTGGTTAACTTTATTTCATAGTCAATTTTTTCTTATGTAATTCTGTGCGTAAAATATGTTACCCCGTTTTACTCCATGGGTGGGGTGAGATTTCCCTTCATGTTTTTGTTAGTATTTACAAACTTAAAAATTTTAAATTTTGATACTATAATATTTTTCTACAGTTAACTCTTTAATTACAAGAATGTAATCTAAATATTGCCTAATTTTTACTTCTTTATATCCGAAAACATTGTTTAAATCTTAAGCACTCCAGTTTGCCCCCCCCCCCCCTTCCCATACGAGTTGGTGAAAAAAAATTCTATTAAATACAAATGTTTTGGTATTCTGTTGATATTATAACCTAACTAACTGCTTCTATTCGTATCTTAGGAGTTTCCTGAAATGTTAAATTCACCTCTGCTTTAGAACACTTGATCAAATTAATGGAATGGTCCCTTGCTTTCTTACGGAGCGAAAATTAGCTTATTATCCTCCATGTGGTAATACGCAGTTTGTAATTCCTTTTTGACGATAAATTTAATTATTTAGATTATTATATATGGAAGTAGTGCAAATTAAATTCGAGAATTTGGAAGGTAAATATATTTCGTGTAAGTTTCTTAATTTATGCAGGTATTTGGACAAGATTCCATCCTGAAACTAATATTTTTGGTAGAGATCTTCTGGGATCTCAATCATAATATTAATTAGGTCTGAATAATATGTAAATGAGATACAGAGAGAAAGAAGTAAAACATCTCAATATCTAAAGAAGACAATTATAAATTCATTGAAATGTGAACCGTGACCCAAAGAAACATGGTTCAATCAAAATATCACCGAAACTAAAACACATGGAAAATAACTATGCGATTTTTTAAAAGAAAAAAATTCACTCAACTTACCTAATTCCTCAATTATCATTTCTAACACATGCCATTATATTGATTGGCAATTCTTGTATCAACAACAAAACACGGAATGAAAAAAAAAATAGTTACATTTTATGTTCCGAGGGGTTGACGCCACATTAACAAAAATGCGACACCTTTTTTCTTCTCAAAAGGTCTTAATAACATGCCGCTTTATACATTATTTTATTTGAAATGAGTATATTTTGTATATAACTAACGTTTAATCGAAGAACTTACGAGTTATTAAGCGAAAACCATCCCACAAACTTGCGGAATAAGTGTGTGCCGTATATCACCAATGTACAACAATTTCAACCCGTCGGCCATTTTCTATGCACTTTCGATCAATCGGGCAGACATAGAATGAGGTTTGACATAATTTTGCCCGACGAATAAACATATTGGGTCATATTTACTTATTTGTAACACGAAATTTTTACTCTCCTCAACAAGTTTCTAGCATTTTAAAACTTAAATAGTCTATTTCCTAATTTTTAAAGTGTTTTTAATATTTGGTATTTTTGTATAATATTTTTGTATTGTAATGTATGGTGGGATAATTCAGAACATGATTTTCTATTTTCTCCTACCAGACATGCCACGTAAAATATTAATTTTGACAGCATAGATTTATAACATAAAGGTGTGCCTCAACGGTTGATGAAAATTTAATGTAAAATGAATAATGACTCTCGGGCCGTAAAAGTAGTTTTGCCAGCCGCTAGTTGGACAGCGCTGTCGTAAATGATTCCTTATACCCACCCGAAATAGATGCGCCTCTAGGCATAGAAACAGACACTGTCCGATGGAGGCAAGTTGCTTCAAATCACCATTAGGCTGGCTTCGACTGGTGTCTAATAGATTTCGCGGCGAGCAAGCGTCGTGACACGACGCTCTCTAGTGGCCCAAGGCGTCCTTATCTGCGCCACGTGCTGTCCCTATTACGTACACGTCTCTCTCTCTCTCTGAAGCTAACTTCTGTATTTCATGTCGTGAAGCCTTATAACTTCCCTTACAGCCAAAGTTTACGACGATAAACGAATTTTTCCGATTCGTTTTTTTTGAGGGGGGGGGGGTGGATGACAAAGTATATAAAAATATTCTTAATTTTTTTCATAAATAATATTTTCTGCCTAAAAAGTTAGTGACCATTTATAATTATTAAACATATTGGATAGTAAAATATGTCCTTATCATGAATTTAAACATGTAATTAATTGGTGTGCTTCAAAATATCTCTCAAGCTCCGTGAGGGGAAAAATCGGATAAGAGATCACGACTTATAGTTTAAAAAAATATTATTATATGGTAAACATAAATTGATATGAATGTTCCCCTCCATTAGTTATTAATATTTTGTATTATAAATATCGCAAATATTCTCTGGAAAAATATGTGTAATACAAATTTTTGTATCCCACATAAAATGAAACAGAACGTGGTAAAGAAAAAAAGCTTAACTGTATATGAGATATAATAATCATACAATGAAAATGTTATTTTTTATCACTTATCAGAAATTCTGACAGTCTCCATCACACGAAACTGTACGGTAGCGATATACGACTACTGTGAAAATAAGTTTGAAGTATAATTTGATACACACAATCTTTATTCGGATATCGAATATGTAAATTAATTTAACGTCAGACACGTAATCTGATTTTCAAGTTCTGTTAAGAACATAATACCAGCACGCTGGATATTATTCACAGGCCAAAAATTGAATGTCACACTTTATTATGAACGTCATCGCTTCACCAATATAGCTCATACGATTATCCTCCTTGGGCGTGTCACATTGTCCCTCATGTCGTGTGTCTATGTCTCTTCTCGGCAATCATCTCGTGTTCAAATTACATATGAGCAAAGTCGTATCGGGAGCTATTGTATAACTTTTGGACACTAAAAAATTCGCCTTCAAGCAAGTCACTGATGTCTCAATGTGACAAATTTTGACGTCAGGATCGAAATCCTGCGTAAGCTCGTACGTGAAATAATAATTAAGAGTATGAATCTAAAAAATCATTATATAAAAATTATGGTTTAAAAAAAATTGATTTGGAAATCGTTAAGCAGGAGAAAATGAAACCAAGTTCCATTCATTTTCAGACAACCAGTTTCAACGAAGCATTAGATTGAAAATTCTCTTATGAATTTTAGACACAAATGTGTACAGACACAAAAGTCGTCTTATTGATCATAATTTCTCAAAGCTACTTTTAAGTATAATTTTACAAAATAAAAGTCTTCAGGTTAAAATACGTGTCTGTTTTCTTTTTCCTATTTTCGTCTTGAAATTTTCTCAGGAAAGAAGATTCCCTTCTTGCGCGCATCAAAATACATCATATATTTTTATTCCGTAATAATAAATTTTACAAATCTTCTTCTCATTGGGGGTGATACTTCATCAGCCAACCCAAAAGTTTCATTGATGATACCATTTGATTACATTTGTAACCACACAAATTAGGGAAGTTATATACGGACAGTCATGATACAGCAGACTGAGTTATTTCTTAGTACTGAATGTGTTGAATTGATCAGTTGAAGTCGAGTTTCATTTTCGGTATGTTTTTACCTAATTTTTTAAGAATATGAGATAGTTTGGGATCAGCGTGACGTATTTAAAATGAAAATGAAAAATTACGAAAAATTTTAATAGATTGCATTTATATACGTCTTAAGGTCATAAAGAGAAGAATATAAATAAATAATACTAAAAATACAAGTTTATTACTGTTATGTGTTTTTCTTATGAAATTATGGTGTCAAAGAAGCATATGACTCCGTGGCGCAACGGTAGCGCGTCTGACTCCAGATCAGAAGGTTGCGTGTTCAAATCACGTCGGGGTCACATATTATTTATAGATGTTTCTCAAGGAAAAGAAATAAAGGAGAAGAAATAGATTGCATGTCTACATTGATGAAGTATGTGAGCACTTCCAATAAACACATTTCAAGTCTAATGTCAGTAGAAGGCGAATTTTAATAATTATAACTTTACTGAAATCATTAAGTGAACTTGCCTCTGTTTAACAATAATCTCTTTAGGTATTTTTTAAAAATTTCGTTTTACTCGAAAGATGTTTGAAAAAAATTTGAAAACATTATTGACGTCGACCACATTTCAGCTTCTAACACGCACCAGGTTCAACACTAATAATTATTACATCACTAATAAACTTCATTACACCACAAATTAAAACAATTAAAAATTAAAACACGACCTTTCGACCCGGATTCGGGTTATGATGAGGTGTAACACAAATTAAAATTTAAAAAAGAATACCCACTATCAGAAAGGTGTACATAATGATGAGTTAGAGTACAAGACCAGAACATAAATATACCAGGAGTTAACGGAAACAAAGCTAGAAAGTACAGACGAAACATTATCATAGAAGTGACATTTGAAGAACTTGAGAGTATACAATCATTGAAAGGATGGCAATGCAAAATTATCGAAGGTAACAGGATCTGACAAAATATAGAAAATAGTGGTGTAATACGAAATTCAAATAACCAGAAACCCAAAGAATCAATAAACAATAGAGTAATTAAACACCCACTTATTTTTCATCGTCATAGAAACATATGCAATATTAAAATCAAACAGTTATGACAATTACACTAAATCAGATAGATTTCGTATGCTGGAATAACCAATTTTACCTAAGTGTGCACCGAGTAGGAATCAGCAAGAATAAATTCAAGATGACTATCAAATATGAAAGAGATATCGGGAAACTAAGTTGAAAATCTTAGACGACTGAGGCTACTTACATGCATATTGCATGTCTACATGCTTGAAAACGATGGTTAAATTAAAATTGTTTGCATTGAATTTTCACTGAGAGCACTAATAATTTCAAAATTCATTTAATTTAGTTACAGTGGTAACGTTTTTTTTCTGACGTCTGGTTAGACAATATACTCTTCCAGCTTATTGATTCACACACTATTACAAACGCCCTATATGCCAGTAGGGGACAGACAATGCAATAATTAAATGTTTTCATTACACTGGGTATCTTACAGAAACACAATAGCGACGATTTTCTAAAACAAATTAATTGGACCTTCCACTCTTTCGGAATATTTGCAATGAGAGTATCTACACAACATTTGAATCCATAATTCAACATTTTAAATTCTACCATTTCTCACCTAAAACTCTCCCAAAGCGTTAACTTATCTTATTACACGAAGTAACGTACTTTATAAATACAGCAGTGTTCCGGGAACTTGTTATAAAAAGTTTGTTTTTGTGCATTTTAAGTAAAAATTATTCTACAGCGATATCAAAAATGCCCATCATTTCCTAAAATTTAGTAGTTCACCGATTAAGATTTCTTTTGGTGCTCTCGAACAGACCTCAAGGAAAATAAATTTTGGACGCATATTTTTTTTCTAATATTGTTAAAACTCCATTTTGGTTTTAGTTTTGTTTGTTAAATCGAGTTTTCTCATAGTGTGCCTTTTATCAGAGAAATCGAGAATGTTAGGAATCTTTATTAACGTCCATTATATAATCTAATTTAATAAATAATTAAAAACTTACGACGTTTTATGGACCAGTAATATTTTTATTTTTTGTGAAGAGATCACTACGTTTCGGCGTGGATTTACGTCGTCGTCAGGTGACCAAGTAATAACAAACTATAACAATAAGCATAACAAATTAACATGATTATCTATTAAATTTGAATCTTTATTGAGTTAAAATAGTTAAAAGGGAATGCCGGTTCACGAGTATATGATGGTGAGTGAGAGCTGGTCATGGCGATGGTCTTGGTTTTAATTTTTAAGACCATCGCCATGACCACTTTGGTTTCTATCTGGGTTTTAGTTTGTGTGTGTCGCATTGAGAATGTCTTGCGGCAAATTTTCCTAGAGTTAATCCTCTAGCATCGACTCCGTGGCGCAACGGTAGCGCGTCTGACTCCAGATCAGAAGGTTGCGTGTTCAAATCACGTCGGGGTCATTTAATTTTAATATGACAATAAAATTCAATGACATGACAATATAATAATGTAAATTCCAACACCGTATGATTTTAGATGACTCTCGGTCTTGAACTAATGTTAAATTTTCGAAGCCACATACTAATTCTGTTCTTGATTTCTGGGAAATACATATCCAATAATTGTGATTGATTGGTTTCGTTAGAAATTCGTACTCGTAATGTTTATCTGCAGTAAGAATTGGACTGATTTTAGCAGTATGCGCCGCTTGGAGTATACTGTTTNCCGCATGGAGTATACTGTTTGTAGAATAGCTACGGGCGAAAATCGAAAATTTTACTATGAAACGACCATTTTTGTTCTCTGAAGCCATCCACTAGATGTATAAAATTATTTGACTATTTTCCTAAAACGTGGTGCATTAATCGTCTTGAAATATATATTTGAAAAAAAAAAAATTTTAATGAACAATATAAGAGTCACCTTACAAGATCAGGATACTCATTGGTCAAACTCTTTCCATGTCAATTTTATTTCTGATTCAAATTCAGACCACATTTTTGTTTAATAAGAAAAAGAAAGTGTTTATATTTACAAGTGTATTATTAATAGTTAAAGTTCTAAACGGTAAAAAGTCTTCTCCTAGAAAAAACAACAAACAATGTGATTGATGTGTATTCTATTTTCAAAACATCAATATGATTTTGGAAAAATTTTCTTGTCACTGTAAGTAAATATTGTTTATGTCTCATCAATTAACTTGCATGAATTGATGTACTTAAAAATATTCTGATAGGATAATAAATTTTAAAATTTTAATGACCCTGGGCGTTGTCGGTATTGTTCATCCAATCGCTTTCTGTTCATCTTATTTATCAAAATAACATATTGCTTTCATAACACAACCAATGCAAAATAATATTATTCCCATGATTAATAAAATATATTAATGATATTTAGAATTGAAACTATTGAAGTGAACTAATGCTAAATCTTACAGCAGCATAGCAATTGTTAACTTCTTCAGAAGTTAATTTTAAAGCGTAACCACTACTTTACTATTTTTACAAGATAAAGTTATTTTTTTATTCCCCATTGACTGGGCCATATATTCAATAAGGTTGTTTTTTTAATACAAATATCAGTGTGATATAGATTTTACTTTGTTTGTTTATTGTCAATTACTAGTTCGAAAATAAATATGCCACCAGACATAACAAAAGTGGAATAAATAATTATATTTAAAATTTAAGGACATTTCAATAAATAGTTATCCCATGTATTATGGTGTGAAGACAGTCTTTCCCTCCAAAATATAAATTTATGGCTGTGTCAATTATTTCCCTAAATTTGAGTCGACACACTCTTGGAATGATGAAGTTAACGAAATACAATAATTCTATTTACCAAAATAAATGCACACAGTCTATTGTCCTTTTCTTGTACATTAATTCTTGTACTTCAATGAAAGTATATTTAATGAATAGTATCGTACTAATACGTGTTTCGCCAAACTCTGTTACTCAAGACTCCGTGGCGCAACGGTAGCGCGTCTGACTCCAGATCAGAAGGTTGCGTGTTCAAATCACGTCGGGGTCAGTAATTTTTGGTTCATGGTAAACATGCTAATGTATTGTCTTTTGCTCGCTGAGTTGTTATTGAAAAAGTATAATTTATGTTCTATCAGAACTTTATAATTATACGGGAGCAAGAGTTTGGAGTTACATTCATTGTCACAAAACATCCAATGACTTACGTGTTTGGTTGCCGGACTTCAGCAAAAACACAATTCAAGATCTTTTTCCCCGGTTGTTATTTTTAACCATATCCTATTTTGATGAAAAGTTTGAGTAAATTATCAACCAACAATCTTATTATTAGAACATTCATTTGTATTTTCCCCGAGTTAGAATTAATTTCAAAACACTCCATTTCCCCAATGTGTTAGCTAATTAATCGTATATCCGAATAAATTGTTTTCCTCGGGTTTTTTTTTTAATTTCGTGCGGTATGGTCTTGTAGCTAGGATATTCAAGTCTCACTCGGAAGGCCCGGATTCGATTCCCGGTGTCGGAAAATGTTTTTATGAATGAAACTCTCAGCGATCAATACGGCGTGCTTCTTAGGTGCAGCCATCAGATGGCGTTGGAAACTGTACCGTGACTGTACCGCTTATGTAAAAGCTATTTCTATCTAATACCGCCAACTCTAACCATGTCGAGCGCTGCTGTCGATGAGAACGGTGGCGCGTTTTACAAATAGGTAGAAATTTTGCTCTCAACTCTCTCCGCAAATTATCTTCTGTTATAATTTGAGATGAAGGAGATTTTTTCAGTGAACTTATGTTGTAAATAGGTGTCGAAATAACTGTTTTCATTCAATTGTTCAACACTGAAACAACAGTTAATTGAAAAACTAATAGATTTACATAAATAGAGAGGGTATACAATCATTCTTTTATAAATTGTTTTTTATTTTTTCGAAGGAAATTATACACATTAATAATAGGAAAGACAATAAAAAAAGCTTGAACAATGAGTTTAAATAATCTAGATAATAATGTGACGTGGAAAGTAATATTCATGAGATAATGAATAATTCTTTTAATATGATCCACTGGCGTTAAGCAATTATTTGTATTCTATTTAATTTATTAGGGAGAGAAGGATTCAGATTTCCTCGATATATTGTGTAAGGTTAAAAGCTTTCAGTGCCCATAATATACTGCTACTGAAGGATCTATGTGGGGGGGGGGGGCAAAGGGGACTATAGNTTGGACCTGAAAACTCAGCAGATACAGACCACTTTAAACAATTAACAAATTTGGATACAATTTAATATTTTAATTGTTGATTATTTATTTGGTGAGTTAATGTATTTTGTTTAAAAGATAATATGTATAAAATTTGTGTTTTAAAAGCATGATTTTCAAACACAATTGCTTCCCTGGTCCCTTCCCGGTTACCTCCCCCCACCCTTGATTACGGTCTTGATCCACCACTGTGTATCACTGTTCATGAAAAGGATAATGAATTCTAAAGCAGTAATAACCGTATTCATTAATTTTACTTGACCCAAAAACGTCGTTCATTGATCGGTTGACATTACGAAGACACCGAATGTATGTTTAGATGCTACGGGATTTCACTGAAATATCCTTCCCCTCTAAACTGGGTGTTTATGGACAAGTATTGGATCCTCAGGGACTTGAAGCAGGTCACACAATTGAAGGACCAGATGTGCACTCCAGCTGGGCACTCATATCTCCGTCAGGGCGTGATGCCGGGTGCTCTGGAGACATCTCATTGTGTCCCGGACCCTCATCCTTGTCAAGCATGTCGCAGCAGTTAAATGCTGTGACAGACATAAGGCTGCCATGACGTTATTGCGAATATCGGGCGATGGATTTCTAGTGGTACTTAAGTTCGCCATCAATCGCGGAAGGACATATTCACAAAATGTCTGCGGAAGACTCAAATGGGTTGAGTTTATTCCCAAGCAAATGGTCCCAAAGATTTCTAAGTTACGTGGCACTTTTGAAGTGAATAAATTTAGTAGGGGAAAATGTTCCCCAATACTTGTCTGCGGATGATGAAAGGAACGAACAAATTTAGATTAATTGAGATTTGATGGCATTTTATTTTAATTTGCGTGGTTACGTAATACATTTTTTGATCTTGATGGAACGCTGCAACCAGAGTTGTGTGACATACGAGAGAGAGAAAGAAAACTTAGTTTTAAAAAACCTATGTTTATTGCATAACAGGGGAAAAATCGCATTCATAAAAGGAAAATCGTAAAATCAAGAGAAATAAATATAAACCGGCATTTTTACATTTCCATGTCACACAACAATTCCATTCTTGAGATCAACATCCTCGCTTATTCATTCAATACGGAAAGTATCCATGGTAAAAAACATTTTCATCTCTAAAATAATTGAACATTGCGTATTTTACCCGTTTCTAAATTCGAGATACCCAAAAAGTATTCAAAAGGGTAATCGCTGTAACACTTTAGAACTAGAAGATATGTATACAAATACTTCAGCAGTAATACTTCTTTCACGAAGTTTAAAAACTCATTTTCCGCATCCAATGTTATGAAAATAATTAAAACATTTAGAGGAGCCCTACGTGTGAAGTTGAACAAGTTGAAATCCTGATTACGCGCATGACTTCTTCTCATCGAATAAAAAACGAAACGAAATTCGCTTACAGCAACACACAGAAAGGAATGGAAAGAACATTACAATTAATTTTATGAATTATTTCTATTATATATAAATTTATTGTCAAAAAACAGTACAACTGCGTATGACCACGTGGAGGGAAAAAAACTAATTTACTAATAAAACTAATATATGCCAATAATAATTGAAAGTTTAAAATAACTCCAACACGTGACTATTTCCAAGCGATTAAGGTGGGACCAGCACTCCAAGTTAGTCAAATCACTTAGAAGTTTAATTGTTTTCTTTATTTTTATTCTTATTGTTATATAACACAACAAAATGAATAATAATGATGAAAAAATATGATTTATTTTTTATTTATCAGTTAATAATATAATACAAATAATATTCAAGAACTCGCTTGACTCGTTTGTAACGCACAAAAGTAAAAATGTAAAAAAGTGGCGGCCGAGAGCGTCGCACACTTCGGAAAAAGTGAAATACCTTTTTGTAATGTGCGGTGACCTTTAGATAAAAGTGATGTTAAAAATACCACGGAAAATTAACTACAAATCAAAGTAAAGTTCTATCACTTTCGTGATCTAAAAGTTGGTCTTTTGTTGTAAATAAGTGTTTTCTCCAAAAGACGCAATTCAACGTCAATTATTATTGCAATTATTTCACCTAAATGGATGGTGAGGTATGTTTTTCAAG
Source organism: Laupala kohalensis (assembly GCA_002313205.1). Lineage (NCBI taxonomy): Eukaryota > Metazoa > Arthropoda > Insecta > Orthoptera > Trigonidiidae > Laupala > Laupala kohalensis. The sequence goes on from NNCF01126273.1 coordinate 1,073,397, forward strand.
TTGAAATCACAGTAAGTACATGTTACTCTATTTATTTTTACCGATATAAGATATTTTAGTGATTTAATTCTTCCTACGCTAGTACTACCTTAAGAAAATCTGGGGATAACAAAAAAAAAAGCTACTTCCACTTACTTTGCCATGCTCCTTCCTTTCTCTTTTCTGACCTTCCTTGGTCACCTCTTGTTCTTTTCGATCCCGACGCTGTTAGGGCTAGGGTATCTTTCATTTTCCTCTTTCCTCTCTTTTTTTTTTGTTTTTAGTAAAGTCGTGAGATATGTTAGGATTTGAGTTTTGAGTTGTAATTCAGGAGGGTTTTTAGTGGGTATGGCTGAGTCATTCGGCGAATCCCACACGCGGGGAGAGTCATGTTGGCTCTCCCTAGTGTGTAACTGCATTTTCCCTACCTGTACAAGTTTTAAGGGCTCTAATGGCCTCGATGTTGACGAGCCCTAAAGCCCCACCAAAAAAAAAAAAAAGCTCGCGCGAATAAATTTGTAATGTCATCACGGAAACATTTCAACTCCAACCGAAAATCCAAATCTAAAATACTAAATTTTCGACAGGGAAAAATGTGAAATCAGAATGAAAATGATGGACCTGCTGTATTTGTACCATTGTGAATGGCTGTCCTGTAGTTTTTAGAAGAGAAAACGGACTGCTAAATTTTAACCCTTTATCTCCACATTAATTGTTGGGAACTCAAAAGTGTGCTAATTTAATGAAACAGCGCGGAAAGAAAGGCCGAGCGAAAGTTGTGACGAGAAATTAAAAAAAAATGAAATGATTATTATTTCTTTTCAACAAATCTCAGCGATTACAGCAAACAAAACTTGTTCCGAAACGACTGTGCAAGAAGAAAAAGAAAAGATTTTCCTGGTGTTATAACGACATGATTTTCCGATCCCTGACATTTTGTGTTCATCTATTTAAATTCATCGAAGTTTTGTATCATATGGTCATACAATGGGGAAATGGGCGGGAGAGGAAGTTGTACCGTTGTGAATAGTATATTATTAGTGTAATATATTGCGATGTTGTCAGAGAGATGACTATCTAAGGTATGAATAGAAACACGTTTATGACATTTTCTTCAGCTGGGAAGGATAAGCAACATACTGGAGTGGAAAAACATTCAATAGCCAGGTTGGATTTTTCGGTGAACAAGTTTCGCCACTAACTTTTTATTATCTCGAAGATATCTTGATGGTGGGTCTAACTTAAAAGATGAATCATGGGCGACGTGGAAGAATGTGTCCGTCTGGGTTACGTTCCACTTTCTCTTCCACGAAGAAAGATTCCGCAAGTTCGGAGAAAATAATCGTAGACAAGCTTCACTTACTGGGAATGTCGCCTGACAGTTGGTGTCTCTCCTGACCGTCTCACACAATTCACAAATTTTAGTAAACTGTATGATAACTTTCAGGTGAAAAACACTTCGAACCGGTAATTGAACCGAGGACGACGAACCTGATTCACTTAGTATTGGTAATGGTAAAGTTATGTAAGAAAGGGTGGTGCAGTGGTTAACGCTCTTGTGGTCAAAGCAGCACTCCCGGGTTCGATTCCCTGCTCGTCACCATTTTCACCTGATTGGATTATCAGTTATCTTCTCCAAGCGTAGGTTGCACAGAACATACATTTGCTTTAGTAAACTTGTTAAACCCGTGGCATTAAATTTAAATGTAACAAACATTCGGTAAGATAACATGTACATTTACTTTTATATAGCAAATTTGTATAGTAATTCTTAGCAAGCTTCTCTCGATTTCATATTTAGCATTAACAAGACATCAGCAAATATATAAATACTATACGATAATATACAGTGGAACGTACAATTACCAACGAATGGTGTTTATTACTTACCAAACGCATCAGTGCTGCTTTTAGTTAGGACTGAAGAAGTCAAGTAACAACCTTTTCAAATACATTAGTCAAGTATATTTATTCTCGATGTAATTTTTAAATGCTGGTTTATTGCCAAATTAAAACTATATACAGCGGTAATAAGACCAGTAGTTACATACGCAGCCGAAACATAGACTCTCAAAGCAAATGACATCCGAAGGCTAATGATATTTGAGAGGAAGATTTTGCGAATATTATACAACCCAATAAAATTAGAAGATGGCACCTAGAGAATACGAAGTAATAGAGAAATAGATGAAATAATTAAATCTAGAAACATAATAAATTTTATAAAGGACTTAGCTGGTTTGGGCATCTACATAGGATGGACAATGATAGAGTAGTGAAGAAAATCTTCAACTGGTTCCTCTTATTCACCCAAAAGAGAGGAAGACCAAAAAACAGATGGAGAGATGATGTGCTGAAAGATGAATATCAAGAATTGGAGCACTAAAATAACGGACGGAAAGGATTGGAAGGCTGTGATAAAGCAGGCCAAAAAGTTCTTCAATGGAATGTTGTAGTGTCTCATAAGAAGAAGAAGAGGAGGAAGAAGAAGATGAAGTTTTATTGGAAAGGAAGTGGTGAAAGATGAAACAATTGACAATCGTTAACACATCTTTTAACACAGCAATAAAGTACGTTACTTCCTTTGAGTAATTTATCCTGTCCAGTCACACAGAAAAGGAAGTAAAACTTTAAAGGGAAAGTAGTGTATCAATGATAAAATGACGAATGATACAAAATCAACAGAGAAATAAATCTCCTCCTCTTCCTCGGCCGACAACGAGAAATTGCGGAGCTCTACCTCGATACACAAATTCCCTGCTAATCCCCCCTTCCCTTCAACAAAATATTTAGTGAAATTCTCTAAAACGATAAATGTGGTTGGTACGTGAATATATAATTCGCATTGGATAGTTCTTGGTTAGCAAAAATGTTCTGGATCTATCACCGCTGAAATCAAGAACTGTCTTATTATATTGCCATTAATACTTCCGACTCGTTTTGAGAATTAAGTCCGTTCTTGGTCGTGGTGTCAGCTAATTTGAAATTTCGGAACACAACTTTCGTTTTCATACTAAAAGTATTTGACCCCGACGTGATTTGAACACGCAACCTTCTGATCTGGAGTCAGACGCGCTACCGTTGCGCCACGGAGTCGGTATGAAAAAGAAGGATTTTAAATTTATCGGGAACGTCTCAAGATACAGTGACAACTCGAACATCAGTAATCTGAGCTTCCATTTATCCGAACTGATGTAATTGAAAAAAAAATGATAAAATGAATCGAGAGAGAAATAAAATGCGATCGATGACGAATTTAACAGTCACAGAGGGTTTTAAGACCTTACAACTCGAAAGAACCATAGACCTACTTATCTCATTGGACGGATTAAAGGCAAGCAATTTCTCTATACTTCTAAGAGGGAAGCCACCATCTCGTAAAATGAATTTTCATTATCGTAACCATCTCTGACCTCGTAAACTCGGATAATCGACTCTACTGTATTTGTACTAGAGTGGAGTATTTAACTATTTTTATTTCCCACTAAACAAGTAATTAATTTTTATTTATGTGGAACACTGCTGTATTTTTTAAAAAGTATATTCGACAATAATTTGTACATGTAAATTTTTTGCGTTAAATTACAAACATATTGACATTCTATTAGTATTATAACTCCTAGCTAACTTTTCATCTTATCTAGGAATTTTTGCTGACTTTTTTGAATCCNCTAGGAATTTTTGCTGAAATTTTTGAATCCGCCTCTGCCTTAGGGCCCNGGATGGTCCCTTGCTTGCTTCCGGAGATTAAATTAGTTTATTGTCCACCACGTGGTCATACGCAGATTGTACTGTTTTTTTTGACAATAAATTTATTATTATTAAATTTATTACAATAAGAAAAATTAGAGCTGCGGGAGAGTTTTATGTAAGAAATGGATTGAAATGTTGAGAAATATTTACAATGAATATGAGTCCCCACAAGACTCCAAAATCTAATGATTTTTTTTCATAATCGTTTCTATAGTTTCTACATAGGGTAATAGTGTGTTGAAATTATGTTAATTACACCATAGTTTATCCCCCATTTAATTGATGTCTATGAAACAGTGTATGTCTGTTCAGCTAAAATCAGAAAAAGCTGGAAGTGTATTTTATTTGAGTCGGCAAAAGCAAACAGTACAGCAAATCCGAAAAATAGTTTCCAGTTTCCAGTACAAGAAAATCAAGGAAATTTTAAAATTAATAAATCTCAGTAAAAATTCAAGTTGTTTTAATTTCAATCTTTGTCTTTTGTTTGAAATATGTTCACACAAAATATACGTTTGAGAACAGAGCCTCAGTTTTCTAAGATTTGCTATGTCTTTTTCCAAAATTCACTTAAATTTTTTTATGTATTAAACTTGATGTCTTTTAAGTCGAATATATATTCTTTACAAATATTTAAAGAATTTATTGTAAAATACCACCCAAATTTAATATTCTTCCTCGAAGTTTATTTCCTTTTATATTATATCATTTTGGAGTATTATCTTGTACGTACATTATAGTACCCAATATTGGGCCTGCTTGTTTACTGTAATAGCTCGCACACTGATCAAATCGGTAAGGACATACGACAGTTAAAATATACTCTCTTTTCGTAGACCCGATAACATTGAGTAAAAAAAAGCCATAATGTTCCGATACTTTATTTCCGGTTTATTACAATCCACATTGTGACGAAAGTTACATATACATTGAAAATAAATTTTAGTTTGTTTTCAATCACATGGGTTTTGGAGTGTGATAAATCTAAAGAACCAAACCTTTCCCAATATTATGAAGTGAATGAATGCAGAAACGTATGTTACTGACAATGAGACCTCACATCTGAAAGTCTGTTCATTTCACTCACTTCAGATTTTGTACACTCCTTGCCAATTTCCAAACTTCAGTTATTGCGATATTTCTCTTCTCATATTTTCTCTGCGTGTTTCATTTGTCTTTTTCGATGTTACCTTCATACATTGTCTTCACGAAGTTCTTCATCCACAGGTGACATTTCAAGATATCAAGTATCCTCTCATCTCCATCTCACAATCAACAATAAAATTTTTAAACAATTATTTGAATTTCATTGATATAACTCGTAACATGCATGAGTTAATATTACGCATTCATTTTAATTATCTCTAATATTGAACAATTGGCAAATGATCTCTAGATTACTAAGGTCGGTTTATGGGGACTTTGAACCCCCCCCCCCTCCAACCGGAATCCTGATTCTATCTTTGACCATTCCTGTGATTCCCCTTGGCGACTACAAGGGGAATTGTCTCCCCACCTCCCCAACCGCATTTCGCCATGGCCTAGGGTTCCCGACGCCAGCGCCTGTGCGCGTGCATCGGTCGCATAGCGTATTAATTCGATCCGAATGGCGCTTAATGGGTTGTTAGGCAGGCGACCACACAGCGGCGGCTGCTGCGGCGCCAGAGGGTTCGTCCATTGGCGGGGTCACGCCGCGCTTGACCTCGCTCGCCAATCGACATCCCGTTTTGACGACGTGCTCTGGAGAATTCATCGAGTTGCTCCACGGGATTATGTTTCAGGGGAGCAACATCCATCGTCGGACGGTGCAGGGATGGCCAGATTATGGTCATCCAACTACATTACTAGAATGAGCACAGTCCATAATCCGGTGAAGTATGATTTCCGAGATCATACACCGACGTATTACGGTGCAGTATCACATACAGGGGTTAAGCGGGCAAAAATACCACAGAGTCGTACCACTTACAACGCAAGCAGGTTGGGGCTCGGTTTCTGTGGATGAGTTCGCAAATATATAAATCGATTCTTATGCATCATGCAATCGTTATGTTCTTGGAGAATCGCTCATCTTTGGTCCAAAGGGTTTATTTGACAACACTAGGTGACTGTAGAGATGCAGACTTTCATGGCTAACTTGATAAACATTTAAAACTTCTTCCGGGGTATTAAATTCGTATTAGTTCAATTGCAAGAACAGTTCATAGTAGCTCCTGAAGATGCATGATGCTAGCTTCAAATGCCAAAGAAACGTTGAGTTTTAACAAAATGACGACACGGCTTAATATCCCGGAAAAAAAGTCTAAATTTTGCAGCTGTTTTGAAATAAAGATTTTCCTATATACATTTTTGTGCAGAATCTGAAATAGCAATCTGAAATGTCCGAACACCTCATGTTTCTAAGATTTAAACAAATTGTTTTAAAATACGCAATTCTAATATATTTTCTAATTTTCCTCTCACGGCAAAGTAATGGGGAAATGAGTATCTATTGGATCTGGGCTACAACAACGGAATCCTGTAGCTTTCCATATTTAGATAAGATATAGGAGTATATCAGAATGAAAAATTCAGAGTGTTTCTGCACAGATGTGATGGTTTGATATATTCAGTACAGGTATTGAGCATAATCTAAAAAAGCTTAGATTCCTCTAAAACATGTCTGAAAGCTGTGCTACTGCATAATGACAACAAACTCTCGTCAGTATATTTGACTCATACAGTGGATATGTGTGAAACTTATGAAAACATGACTTTGCTGCTGCAAGGAGTCAAATATAAAGATCAGATATTGCACTTTTGCTTGGTTATCATTCAAAGTTATGATTCACGGATTTGGTAACGGAAGAGACGATTATGTTGCTGCAGGAACTGATTTAGAAGTAATTAAAAATTCACTTTTTGAATTTGTTAAAATTTTTAATTACTTCTGCAACAATAAAATAGTATAATCATGGGGAGACACAGAGTTTGGAAATTTTTAGGAACTTGATTTAATTGACTTAAAAATTGTTGCAGAAGTAATTAAAAATTCACTTTTTGAATTCTCACCTTGACTTTATTTTCAAGCACTTAAGGAGATGTAAGCGATGAAGGATGAACTATTTCACCTAGATATCCGTACCACGGAGCAAAGTTATGAAGGGTGCTGGGACCCTTCAATGAATTTGAAGAACCATCCCTCATTAGCCCGCTCTCAGTCGCCCACAAATAGACGACTGCCAATCTCCCTCTGGACATTAGAAATGACAGGCCCATATAAATTTATTCGTCGACATATTGATGTACAAATATATATTTTTGCAATGTACTCGTACATGAGACAACGAGAAGAATAACTAACCAGGAAAACTTCTTAACAGATATATCAGTCGCTTTTCTGTAGGATGTAATTGAGGCAAATGATAAGATACAAAGGTTTAGGAAATTTGCTGAGTCTATGTATGTGCTGTTTACTACATGACAGTAATGAAAAAGATAGCTTAGATTTATTTTTAATACATTTCAGAAGTGAGTTATTTCTCATAGAAAGTTTCCTATGTAACAACACTGATGGACTGCCTTTAAATTGCATGTAAATCTTACAAGAGACCAAAAATGTTAAGTAAATTGGACTAATTTAATACTATACATTACTAATAATATTTTTCAGGAGTCCCGCGGCACTCAATTATTTGATGTTATCTTTGCAAAAGAGAAGGTTATTAAAAAAACTTGTATATGTTGAGAGGAGAATCATTATTGTAGCCTCCTAACATACATTCTGCAAGTTTCATTGAATTGAAAACCCTTGTTCTTTATTTCCACTTCAGTCCGCGGTCTATCTAATCTTTTCGTCTCTTTCCGCTCCAAAGAATTTACATTTCCAATCACTCACCTGGCATCAACCACAAGGTACACGCGGTGACTCCCCTCTTTGGGATTTCTGATTCAGCAGTCAATGTATGTGGATCGTGGCTATAGTCGGTCGGAGATGACGTTCTTCGAGTCGTTCAGTTTGTATCCTTCGTAATCCTTCTACCTGTGTAAGCCGCTTAGTGACTCGCTCTTTTGCGTCTTATCTGCTCGGGGCTCACGTGTTGACGGGTGAGCTTCGGCAGACCGCCCACAGGATGTGCTGCAATGCGAGGCGGCGCGTGCGTACGTTGATATCGAGATCATTTAGATATTGAATGGAGGTGAATACATCGTTTTATTGAGAGCGGAGCTTGGACATGTATCCCTAAGACATTTTTTTTGACATTATTCACGTCTAGATTCACAATCATAATCACGTCTAAAATCAACACATTTGTTTTTACACGACATTCACCTGACGATGGCAGTAATCAACTGCTGAAATGTGATAGCCAATATAAATTTGTCTACATAAAAGGTCGAAATTAATATGAATATTAATGAATATATATATATATATATATATATATATATATATATATATATATATATATATATATATATATNTAATTTACACAGCATAACGAGGGGGGATGGGTAGGTGTTAGCCTTGTTGTTACGCAATTCTGTCGTACAAGGAATGTGTTGTAGGGTGCTTTTAACTTCAAAGTGTGACTCTGAAATTCATGTATCCAGTGAGAGTACAGAATAATGAGGAACAAATGTCAATGCATCAAAATTTGCCCTTCTTTTTTCGAAAAACAACTACAAAATTTCTTAATTAGAGGGAAGAAGTTGAGCTAGCGTTAATGTAAATAAGATATCTCATGCAGGACCACTACTGATACGGCAAACTCCTGGTTCTTGATCTACGAGGTGACTACAGACCATTGCCACCAACCCATTTCCTTACTATGTTCCTGTGTGTATTACTTAAACTGGAATGATTTTTTTGTCTGCCTTCGGAAAACAATTTTACTGTGCTCAGCTAACTGGAAGAATGGCTTTCGAATTCATGAGAGATCATGGATAATACGAATTTACGACAAAGCTGATTACTGAACCCACTAAACTAATTGCAAAATATCGTACATATACATATAAAACAATTCCATAGAAAAATAAATAATATGGAAAACAAACCATCAAAGTAGAAAATCAAAATAAACAACTATAAGTTTTGGACAACAGGCCTATATCGAGGGTCAAATGAGATGGAGCTTGTGCTTACTACAGCATCCCACAAGCATGAGGAATGTCGATAAGATCGGATCTATTAATCTCTCCCCTTATGCATCCATGAGATCTCTAAACATGATGGTTTCATTTAAAGAATCATATTTTATCTTTCCTACCGATAAGTCAATTAAATCAAGTTCCTAGAAATTTCAAAACTCTGTGTCTCCCCATGATTATACTATTTTATTGTTGTATATTTATCTCTTTCCAACCATTTACACAATGTACAAATTAAAGGAAAAAAGGGATGGGTACTTTTGAGTGTTAAAACAAATTGAATACATTATGAAATAAAATTGTAAAGAAATTTCTTTACATTGAGGGGAGGGGCACAGCTTATATAGACATCTAATAGTTTTTGTAATTTTGTATTTAACTCTGATATACCATATTCACTATATACAGAATGTATCAGTGATGATGTTACAAACTTTCAGGGATGGTGGAGGAGAGCAAATGGATCAATTTGAGAAAAGGAGCCATATTCCGGAAACAATCGAGTCAAAAGTTATAAGCAAAATTCTACTCATTTAATCCCGTTTACCTGCACAAGTTTCACAAGCTGCTACATTTACAACAAATGTTCAAAATGGCGTCCCCGCTAATGCAGGCTTGGCATCGTCGCACAAAGTTCTGTCGTACCCAATATCCCCGGTGTCGTGTGAACAGTGTCGCAGGCAACGAGAATTCTTGCTCTTCATACTTGACAGGTGTCTCATGCACAAGACTTCTCTTATACACAAGGTGTCAGTGGTTTAGTGGATACGGCGTTGGTCTACTAATTCCAAGTTAGCGGGTTCAAGGTCAGTGGTTTTTAACTTTTGACTCGATCGTTTCCGGACTATGTTTAAAGGAATTAAATGAATAGAATTTTGCTTATAACTTTTGACTCGATTTTTTTCCGCAATATGGTTCCTTATCTCGAATTGATCCATTTGCCCTCCTCCACCATCCCTGAAAGTTTGTAACATCATCACTGATACACTCTGTATATAGACCTTTTATAAACTTGTCTAATTTTTTTCTTATTACCAAGATTTCTAGATTACGAAGTAATTTTTTACAGTTCTTATTACAAAGTAATTTATTATAGTGATGTATGTGTATTCCAAATCATTGTTGACACATTAGTAGAAATTGATGCTTAATTATGACAATTATTATTAACTGTCAGAAGAGGTAGAATTATTTTTTCCTGGTTGGGAATAAAGATAGGATGTAGAAGTTGGGAAAATAAACAGTTGGGGATAATCCGTCTCTTCACCCCCTCACCCCTTTTTAACTCAAACCCTGCATTTACGTCGTTACTTCCCCACAACGCAACGTCCATCACACTACCTTTTGTTGCCGTCGCGTTGATCTACGCTTCAAAGTTTTGCCGCTAGATGTCTCCGGCGTCGCGGGGCGCACACCTCGGTGGAGCCGAGTGGTGTAGGAGCCGCGACGCGAGCGCACCGGAGGGCGACGGCGGTGGCGACGACGACGGCGCATTGTGGTGGCGACGCAGGCGGCGGCCAATGGCGGGGCGGCGCGTTTGCCCCGCCCTCTCGCGCTCACCCGCGTCGTGATTGGTCTGAAGGTCGCACACCTGGCACCGCCCGTGTGGCGGCCGCCCCGCGGGCCGATGTAGCTGCTGTGCCTCTCGCGCAGACCGTGCTGCTAGCGAGTCAAGGACACGCTGGGTCGACGCCGCGGCGAAGCAACAGGTAGTGAGATTACTGTATCACATCAACCGACAAGTTGATTGATTGGTCGGTGGTTGTGATGTATGGGTGAGGTTCTTGAACTTGACTTCATGGATGAAAGGTCCTGAATTATTCCTTTCCACGGATTTGATTGTTATGTTTCGATGGGTCTTTGGTGTTTCATTAACTCTATTGACCTGACTGTTCAATAATTTAAATTCAGTTTAACCTCTTTGAACCTTTCACACACAAAAATTATTATTGATTATTTGTGAGACTCGTAAGTTATAACTTATACAAACGGGAGGGCTATATAAATATTTAAGTTCGAACATGATATATGACAAACCTTTTTTTTTATACACTCCTATTGAAATTTCTACTTGGTGATTCACTTAGTTCGTACTGATAATGTTAAAATTTCCGTGTGATAGATATTATCGACTAAGTTAGCTGGCGGTGTGTATCCTTCGTGAAGTTCCAAACATTCTCTCATCCGAAATCGTAAAAGTATAAGGTATCACAGATAGTAAGAATGCTAGACATTGTCCTCAACGGAAATTAGTAATATCTCGAAGCTAAAAAGGAGTAATTTTCCCTTCTAACAATTGACAGAACTTGATGTATCGTTGCTAATTAAATTAATTTTTATATACCTTACAACAGCTTCCTAATTACTTTTTACTTTTTATTTTTTACATTACTTTTTTTAGATGATCAACCTTCTTTGCCATTTACGTAGCCTGTATATTTTTAAACATTGTTGACAAAAATATTGCAACGTAATAAGGTGTTGGAAACATGAATAAAGGTAGTACTCCATAAAACATATCTTATTAGAGTCCGCTGTCAAATTACGTGTAATATCAGTACGACCACGCCCTTTACTCAGGTGGTGATGATGTTCATGAAACTTCTCTATAACGGTCACTCATGAGATCTTAAAATTTGTCCGCGTTTGGGAAGTTAAGGTCAACGTAGAATAAAGAGGCGATGAGTTAAAAAAATTTCGCTATTGAGAAGTGTCCGTTAATAACAGTTTCACAGTATATTCAAAACAAAATGGACACAAGGTTATTAATCTATCGTAAAAAACATTATCAGTGGGAGGAATTAAGAAACACCAACACGTTGAAAAAATGAATGAAAAAAATTTTCACAGTGGGACTTGAACCAAGGACTCGTGGTTACGAGGCCAGTGTTGACTCCTAGAGAAATACATTGTCAATGTGGCACACAAACTATTTACGTTTTTGCTATTAGTATAACATTTTAAACTGAAATTGAACTCTCTCGCGTGTAAGCAACAAATTACAGTGATCGTCATAAATTTAAGTCATTCTCTGCGAGTTATATCAACATTATTAGAGCCATTTCATTTCTGTAATTGCATTATTATTTACAATGCGTTCTTTTACTTTATTTTTCATTCTTTTGTCACGTCATCATATCCCGACGTCACACAACATTATTTACAATATATTCTTTACTTGATAAATCAATATTTTTTTAAGTACAATTTATTTTGCTTCATATCTATTATTTATTTATTTAATTTTCTTTAGTGAAGTTCTTTCTTACACCGTATTCTTCGTGGTATGCGCTTTCACTATCTTGCTATCTTTTGCTATCTTGTCTTGTCCTCCACGTGGTCTTGTCGTCTTTGCTATTTTGTCCTCCACGTGGTCATACGCAGTTTGTACTGTTTTTTGACAGTAAATTTATTTATTTATTTTTATATTTTAGCATCCTTACAATCAGTTTGTAATTTTCTATAACCATATTATACACCCCTTGCGATGTCTTGTTTCTGTTTCTTGTAATGTACTTCCTATTTCCTGGATCAATTCTACTGTCTTCATCTGAGCTACATATCGCGCTCTTTCTGCTCCGTAAAGTGGACAATTCCAGAATATACATTGAATGCTCGATTTGTATGTCTCTACACCGGTGAGACCTCTGCTTCCTCTTCTTCTCCCAGATGCGCTCGACTTCAGCCATCGCTACTAAGCTCGCCCCTCCCCTCCCCCCCTATTTACCCCATCCCTCGCTCGTTGCTCCCCTCACAACTCCAAAGCGCGCGGCTCCACTATAATAAAGACATAAAGCGGCGTTGGAGGCGACGAGACGCAATCTAGAAAGAAAAAAAGGCTCGCTCAATAAAAAGGCGGTGGGGATGGTAACGGTGTTAACGTGGTAGAACCCCTCCGTGGCTCAGGTGGAAGCGTTATAGCTCATCATCAAGTCATTTCAGGTTCAATTCCCGTTGGGGCCAGAAAAAAAAACTCGTAGCTTCTCACATTGACGTCCCTGTTTCCAGTATAGTTGTGACTCCTGAAAAGCAAATACTACTTCCTCTATCCACCTCCTCCTAGCATCTATAACTCTATTACTAACAACTCCTACTTACCCCTCCACGCGGGCCAAGTTGTTGGTAAACCCAGCTAAGTGGCCCACCTACTAACAATGACCTACCACCCAACCCCTACCTCCTATCGCTCCACGTAGACAAGCTTCAATATTACGCTACATTTCCCATTTACAAATACTGCAATAATAATGTGATAAGTTCTAGTGAAAGATGTAAGTGCTTGGTTATCCAGAATGAAATTTTAAAAAATTATATGGATTATATAATACTAATTAGGAGCGGTCAATTTCACTGAAAGATTAAGTAGAGGTCCGAACAATCAAGGAGCATATGGGCAGAGACATAATCATGTTTTTTCTAAAGGGACGGGGAGGATTCGAGGTGAATATGAAATAATCTCTCGCAAAGTTTATTTTATGTTTATTCAAAATGTTTATATTAATATAAACACAGCGCCAACTTAGTCATTGATTCATGCATTCAATAAATTAAACTAAGATAATTTTTACATTTCAGAATTGTTTGTTACGGGCACCCTGGTGCTTTGGCTTCATTTTTGAGCAAGGGAGTTCGCAGGATGCAATGATCGGAATAACGGGTGGGTAAAAGAATTCGAAGTGTCAGCGCAGTGACATCTTGACATCCGAACAATCTGTGTGCGTTCAAAGACCATTTTCCTCCCTCTAAAATAATTCAATCTGGATTTATCAGCTTCATTTTCAAAATTATATTAAATTCTTAGCAAAAATATTGCCACCAACAATTGTTGATCTTTAATTCCTTCTTCTTAATATTATTTTTTCATTAAACTATTAAGAAGTTGTAGCGTGTACATACAGTTGATATTATAAACTTAACATAACAATTCTCAAAAGTATATAACTTCCGATAACAAGTAAACGTATAACTGTATGAGTGGTATGAGTACTAGAAGGATTTACAGGAAGAGACGAATAACTAACTGGACAAATGAATTTTTAAGTCCACCAACGTTCGAAGTTCATGGATAAATTTTCTCATTTTCTTACATCCGAATTCTAAGTCTTAGAGTTCAGGCGCGCACGAATTTCAAGCAATTTTAGAAACTGAAACCATTTTCCACTTAAGAGTTTGAGAGTAGGACCGATGAAGAGGGAACTCGAGGATCAGATCGACTGAAGGAAATATGTGAATAAACTTTGTTGTCGATGGATGTAAAACTGCGTTAAAAGTTAGGAAAAATAAATTCATGCAGGAAAGTTAAAACGGGGTAATTAGATATGTGACTGATGCACTCAGCGAAACGAGCCAAGTCAAGCAATCTGGGTTTATATTCGACCACTTACTGTTGATCTCCCTAAAGAAGTCACTCGAGAAAATTCGAAGTAAACCGACGTTTTTTGAACTTGTGACCAAGTTATCATGAGAGTTTGTTTAACCCTGGGGACTCTTTCGCAATGCTATGCTGTTAAATCATGTTAGCACCTCATACTTCTCTTGACTCGAATCAAACAGTAAAACAGAACGATATGATGTACAATATCCAACAGAGCATCAATAAAGTTTACAAGCATGGTCTAAATAAAGCGCCTAGTTGATGTTATTCTTGAAAAAAAAACGAAAAAAAAAAACACAAAATTTTCTGTTAAAATATTTCTTAACCATGCAGACATTTCTTTTTTTATCTTCACCTTTTGTCATCTTGTGGGGCAGGCTTATGTGAAAGATACTTTGTTTGGCCTTCTGCCTTTACTAACTGATGAATGGAAAACTAAACGAATTACTGACATAATTGATGAATTTCATATGTAAGCACTCCCGCGCCTGCGAGTAGAACACACTACGTATTTAACCGTTTTGATTCATTGAGTTGTATTAAACAATCGTCACACTCAAAGTAATTTCATATTATTTTTTGTAGCAAAATATTGCATCCGTCTCCATCCATCTGCCCGGAAGCGCACAACTCTCCACCAAAATAACATCACTACATCATTCATGCGATCAAGAAACTCTTTCTTCGTTAGTTTAACGTCCTCTGGGATATCGATGGCTTAATTAGTCACACCCATTTCCGTGTTGGTGTTCTTCATAGCTACGATCTTGAACCCTCGAATCACGTAAGTCCACGCACCCTGCTCGAGCAAACAAGCCGTTTATCACGTACGCGCCTTGTTTTCTCCATTCCCTCCTCCAGCTTGGTCAAGCCTAGTGTCCACTGATTGTCTCCTTTACATGTATTTTCAGTCTCTCGGGACTCGTCCGATCATTAGCGTTTGGCGTGGGGATTTAAGTGTTTCGTGACCTGAAGTACTATTGGGAACAACTGTGCTAGTGATTTTTAACTTTCGATCACACGTAAAATGTACTGGAACGTATTCCCACAAAAATTTATAAAAACATTACCGCAAATGTACTTACAAGTGCGATGTGAGTTTGAGGATCATTTGGTACGACCATCAATGTCTACTACCCAACTGATAATGAAAAATGAGCTATTTTAGAGTAGTCTTAAAGTCAGTTATTGTTATTATTATTTTAAACAAATAATTAGTATCGCGCTTATTTTTAAAATGTTTCTGATATTTTCCTAGCCTCTAATATTTTCTTAAAAAAAAAAAAAAAAGCGAAACAAAATATTCATGTATATTGAGTACGTGTTGTAACTTATCTAACATTTTCTTTTCACCTCGTCATCCCTCTTTTGTTATACTTCGCGATTTGGCATGTTCAAAAGTTTTAACTGTAGAATCAATTGATAAAGAAAAAATTATAAAAATTACTTGTACCAATTGGAGAGGACAGTTAAATCAAACGAGTTGAATGAACTTGATTAAAAAGCACCCCAGATAAAATCTTAAAGGATCTCAACATGTTAAAAATGAGTACAGCTTCTTTTTTATGTTTTGCCGAAAATTAAAAGGTTGTTAACAATCCGATGTTTTGAATATGATTCCTATCATCAGAAGAATACATTACCTTCTCAAACTTGACGAAAGTGATTATCCAGTGACACATGAGCACGGAATAAAATGAAGATAGTGCTTCATTGAATTCTGGAGGATCAAAATCTTCTCTTCATATCTATTGTGAGACGGAACGTCAATCTGAATAGCAGAGGTGCGTTTTAATGTGGGTGGGGACGGACAACCGATGGAATGGAAAAAGGGTGGAGAAGATAGGTCGGACTAATGCAGGAGGCACGCGGTAGAGCCCTGAAGAAACGTGAAGCGCCCGCGACATACAAAGCTTCTGATCGCGTAATTTTTCACACGTTTCACACAACGTCTCAGAGTCCACTACTTGTGTCACATGTGGTCATAAATAGGATGTAGAGTGGGAAAAGAAGTCAGTGACACCTAGTGGGATTTTTTTTTGATATTCACGTCATACTATTAATAGCATGGTAGTACATGGTAGGACCTGTGCGTTGCGTTTTCGGTAGTTATGAGAAGTTCCACATAACATTCTAGTAGGTTTTCGTAGGTTCACGCAAATTGACGAAGAATTAACTAAATATACTACAAAATTCTGAATAAGGAATAATGAAGAAATATTAGTTGCAGGAGAGAAAATGCAGAAAAGTTATTGCAATTCTGGCAGATTCGGTGGGAGGGGTTGAATCTGTACAGGTTTCTGGATGATGTATGATTTGCACGGAAGGATAACCGATTCTATCCGGATTTTGCTTTGACACAAACTTCAAAAGACCATGGACAACTTGCATAGATTTCGTTTGAAAGCCGGTGGAAACTAGGAATGGATGTGTGATGGTAGAGTGGAACATGCGAGTTTCATGAGAGACGAGAGAACAAAAATGATGGCAAATATGGAAAGACCGGTACTGTAACAATATACAATACAATACTGTATATATACAATACTGTAACAAATATGGGAAGACACTTGTGTATGAGGTAGAGTCACACAGACTATTCCAATATTATACTTCTGAAATGATGTTAATACGATAAGGAGTCAAAATGGAGTGTGAAGATGGAGGAACTAAAGAAAATTATAGGAAAACGTAAAAAAGGAGATTAAAAAATGATTAATATATCAGAGAAGTAAACCCTGGTAATGTTTATCACAGGAAGAGAGCAAGTGAGACATAATAAAAATAAAAAATAAAAATAAACAAAACCTCTGGTGGCCTTTCTCTCCTTGAAGGACTCTAGCACCGCGGCGACGAAGGCGTACGAAAAGACCTTTGAATCTCGCCGCTCATCGTCGACGAAGTGTGAATGGAAGACGGCTTTTCCTGCGTTTTACACTCTTGGACGCACGTCGTGCCCCTGCAACCTCTCACAGATCTCTATACCCGTTACTAGAAGCGGAGATAACGACCGACACAGGAAATAATTTCGACTGGGAGTTCAAAGTCGGTAAAATGTTTTAATTAACATCGAAATGTTTTTGGTAGGTTATTGGATCCTTAAAACAGTTTGAAGGTGATCTCCTCGTTATCGTTTGTATCATCGTCGTGTTTTGGCTGGAAACATTTTTATGGATTTTATTGTCTCTTAATTTTGGGGAACAGATGTTCTACAATGTGCAATAAAATTTATCATATTTTTTGGCCGTGCTACACCAACTCTCAGTGTTCAGTGCTGAGTTACGGTCGGGACGGATGAGGTTGAAATACAGGTGGGAATTTTTTTCTCACGTGTAGACTAGCCTTCTGCTTTAAATACGAGTAATAATAATAATAATAATAATAATAATAATAATAATACTAAGAATTACAGGTATTTCTAACTGTAGTAATTATGAAAAATGTACTAAATATGTAGAAACTGAGAATTTGAGTTAAAAAAATAAAATAAAATGAGTGCCTTTTCAATCTCAGAGCTCAAACCGAGACAATTCGGTAGTATCGTAGCGGGATCTATTTTTGATAATAACAATCATTTTGAAAATCTAGCACAACACAAATGGCGGTAATCCCGAACGTTTTCAAAATTTGCCACATACGACGTAATTCTTACTTACAGAGGTCTCATCTATTCCGACCCTTTCGGCTCCGTTTAAACATACCTAAATAATTTCCTCAAAAATGCTATCATTACTTTTAAAAGTAAACGCTATTAAACGATTTGCGTAGTTTTTATGTATTTGCCATCAAATTAGCGTGGATAAAAATATAAACTCTCCGTGTTTAAATTTTCGGATAAATAGAAGACGTGCAAAGCACAGATGTTAACAGGAAAAAAGGCCTTAGCGTAGTGGTAACACAAACGGTGTTGGACTTAAATTTTTTTACTTTGCAATTCAAATGATCCCCTGTCGAGATGCTTCAGGCTAAACATTAGCCGTGGTTAGATTAAAGATCCTGTATTAACTAGTTTGCTCGTATGTGATTGGTTAAATGCACTGACAAATAATAATAACAATAATAATAATAACGTATGTAATGCCCATTGTGAATCTAACTTTGTTTTTTTTCCTTTTAAGCATTCTTTACGGTTTCTTTTATTAACCTGACTACGTGAAATCACGATTATAACAGGTTGATGCTGGTGAAATTTTGATAATTTTAGTATTGTTTTATCATTACTTATTGTTATCAAGAAAAATAAATGTAGACTACGTATTGTCTAATATTTTCTTTTTCCATAAATTGCATAAAATAAAAAATAGGGGGAAAGGTAATTCTTTTCAGTTTTTTTCACGTTTATGTGGAATTTAATAAATATTATGTTTTTACGAACCTAAACACCTGCAAAAATAATGAACTTCCCGTTCCTACAAAAACAATGAACCTCACGTATAAATTTCAATCCATACTTATATATAAATGCGTAATGCGAAAGCGTGTCTGTCTGTTTGTTACTTAATCACGACTAAACCACTGAACCGAAAATGATGAAATTTGGCAAGGAGATAGTTAAGATGTCCAGGATGAACATAGGCTAACTTTTATTTTTTAGATGTATGAAAAAAAAAGATAAAAATGAAGTTAAAGATAATTGACGATGAAATCGAGGGAAAAAACCGACCATATTCATTTACGCTGCCTAAACGGTTAGATATAGGTGACAACTATGAGTGGCAATATTGTCCGCCTCGAAGAGTTCTACAAAAACGTCCGCGACAGCATCTGTCTATCTACTAAGGTGAATTTAAAATATCGAAAATCGTTATGCAAAATCGAAGTGATGAAATACTTCAATGTAAGTGTGAATTTAAGAAGGAAAAAAAATCAGTCTTCATCAAATTTAATGGGTTATTTGATTTGTGCATTTAACGAAGATAAAAAAATCTTTATATCGTTTGGACGAATGGTTTAGATTGTATAAGCGTTTTAATGAAATGGTGCAACCGCGCTGCCGCAGTTGTATCTTGCATCGGAAGCAAAAATTCGACCTGCCCGTCTTCCGGTGAGTGGGTTCGTTGGTCTAACGAGTAAAAAAAAAAATTCCGGGCAACGCCAGGTAATGAGCTAGTATTATTATATTTGTAAACGAAAGTGACATCCAGCAGCTTAGGACACTACCTCGAAATCGGCCGGATCTTCCACCCCTAATGTACACGCCGCTCTACCCCTGGAATTAAGCTCTTTGTCTTCTACTGGGCCCATAAAATTGAAAATGTTCCTTATTTTATTTAACGTTATTTTAATAGTTATTGTAATCTACATGCAATCACAAAAAATGGATCTAAACACTCATTTATTCCCAGTTTGATGTAGAATACAAATATTGCAATATAATTGTAATAAAACGTGAAATATGGGCTCTGAGTCCTACAAAAAGAACGAGAAATAAAAAGTAACTATTCAATGTTTTGGGTTTAAACTAAGATCTTAACATCGAAGAGTTCGAGCGGAGTGACCGAGAAAGTGACCTAAGCTGCCAGACGCTACTTTCGTTTGCAAATAGTATACACTATCGTGAGTCTTGAATGTGCTGGAGAACATGCGACTAGATCCTGAGATGGCCGGATACTCTGATTGGTCGCAAGAACGTAGCAGTTGGAGAGGGAAATTGACGTCATTTCATGATTCGTATCAGGTCTGTGATTCGTACTCTCTACCTGATTCGTTCTAGTGATACGGATGTACAGGATTACAGCCAATTCCAAGATAGAACAGTGAACTCTGGGTATGATGGTTAAAGAAAGTCGGATAAACCTTAACAATAGTAACTACGTAATAAGTGGTCGAACACAAACGTTGAAGGCAAAGTGTGATAGAAAAAATATTTCGCTGAGAGACCGCCAGTAGAGTTGTCTGGTACTATATTCAATCACTAAGTGAACAATATGAAATACTAAAAAATGCCAGTCTCAATTGCAGGTTTTTTTCAACACAATATTCATTGATACTTTCAGTTTATTTTTTTAAACCATAGTTGTAGAGTCTAGATCATTTTTTGTAATTATATAGTTAAAAACTAATACAAATTATCAAACGATTTCCCTATTATTGTAACAGAATAGATCATTTAATACAGCATTAAAATCTTTAATGAACAATGAAGTATAAGTATTGCAAAATCTGCAATAAAAACATAACGGGTGGAAATGATGATTAGTGTAAATAATTTTTCTTACTTTAAGATTATGTACTATAAAATTTTGAAATTAAATGCAATTTAATTTTTTTAAATGCATGATAATGTTGTGTAAAATTTTACGTGGAAACATGCATAAATTGCACAATAGATGCGTGTACCGAATCGAGAGAGTGCATTTCACTCAATGCTTCATCATATCCTAGAATACCAACTTCTCTGTCTCGTAGAAAAAATAGTGAATATCATACAGGAAGAAAATCCAGATACCAACAATATCAAAAACCCGTATGCACAAAAAATAATTATATTAATGCAACCAAACTTTTCAATCTATTACCAAATCATTTAAGAAATTTACATAGCGTCAAATGATCGACAAATATACATTTAAAATTGATTTTATTAATATGATAAATATTATTTAGCATGTAAGTTTTTAGTAGTACATAAGTATGAGATGTAAGTGTACTAGTCTAGAGCACAGGAAATTTGCAGGAATTCAAATCGACAATTGTGTTGTTGTTGTTTGTAATTTTCAGGTGAATAAATACATTTAAAAAAATACCAACTACGCACGGGAAACTAATTACACCATCTCTGACGCTGAGAGAATAACAAAAACGGACATAGCAATCAATCCATTGAACTAGAAGGTTAGATAGTTCAATGAAATAACAAGAGGAAGTAGATATGCTTCCGCGGAGGAAGTTATTACCAGATGAAATCCTTTTTATCGCTTATCCTGGCAAATGACTTCCGCCTGCATGTGTCCTAGTCTCAGTGTTCCATTCATGCTTGTTGTGAGAACTAGACTGTTTCGAAAGGGGTAGGGTCGTAAAACACATTAATCGTGTGGATATATCCTATATATATTTTATAATTATTTGTTTTGTTGTCGATCGTTCTGTCAGTTGTCTTTAACCTGGGATCCAAAACGCTTTTGTGCATTTTTTTCAAAGGAATAATCATGAGTGCAAAATTGGCTACAAGATGTTTGAAACCAGCTTTACTATCAGACTCATGCATTCGACCTGGTAAACTGTCGACTTCCTTTTGTTGTTGTTTGTTGAGGACACACAAAAAAATTTCCCATTGATTTTGTGAATCCTTCTGGAAAAAAGACGGGAATTATTAACATACTTAAATGATGGAAATAAAACAGTACTATTGCACCGTTCATTTGATTGGTTTCTTGATGCCCCAATGTTCCAAAGGAAGGAACTTCACTTACCAAATTTATCTTGGTAATAGATAAATGACCTGATAATAGTATGGACACTATTGGCAGTACAATTTCTCCATTTTTCTGTAAATGTTCGCAATACTTTTCAAAAGATATCAAAGAAAATGTAGGGAGAATTAATTGTATAAAAATCCAAATACCACGCGTTTGAAGCCGTGGGCAAGTGGTAAAAATATATTTAGTTTATACGAATATACCTTTTAATGGATTGGAGAAGCGTTCATATAGGTAACAAGATGTTTATTAAGTAAGCATTTCTGAAAAAGGACAAGTAATAATAATATTGAACTACAAGTAATGTAAGAATGGATCTACAGAAAAAAACGTGGGAGTTATTTTATAGTCCTCCTTTTTCGTGATATAATTTATGTATATGTTTATGAATATATTAATGTATACATTGTTATTTATGTATGCATTGTTTATTATGTATGTATTGTTATTTATGTGTGTATTGTTATTTATGTGTATATTATTATCATGTATTTATTTGACGGTGGTGAGACGGAAGATAAGACGTGATGGCTTGAGTCTAACTACAAAATAAAAGTTTATTATAATAATAACAATTATTATTAGGAAATTATTAGAAATAAAATGAAATAAGTAAAAAATTACAA
The DNA here is from genome assembly GCA_002313205.1 of Laupala kohalensis. Lineage (NCBI taxonomy): Eukaryota > Metazoa > Arthropoda > Insecta > Orthoptera > Trigonidiidae > Laupala > Laupala kohalensis. Next base: position 1,095,677 of record NNCF01126273.1, read on the forward strand.
TATTAGTTATAGTATTAGTAGGCATTAGCTGACAAAAATTTTCTTGAATTGATACTTGTAATTCTGTAACCATAATATGCTCATTGATTTCTTTGACCTCCCCAAATCACACTTGAACCCATACGATGGGAACTAAATTGGTCATTTAAATTGCTTCTATGAAGGAGGCACAAAACACACATCCATTGTTATGGAAACGTACGACGAATTGAGATATGCAATCGCAAATGATTACCATTACAGCAAAAGCTTACAAAGCAGATAGGAGAATCGCCGTGCAATGTTTGAAAGGGAAGATTGATCAGCGGTTTCTGAAGAGGAAGTAGCCTACGCACCAGCGCCTACTTGATCATATTACTTGTTGTCTTTTTTATCAGACTTCCCCACATCACAAAAAAATCTCAAGGAAAGCATGACCACAATTTGGGAATGTCTGTGGAGCTTTCGCGGAAGGCTGGTCGGAAATCGAACCACGTGTCTGAGGAATTTTTTTCTAGCACCACAAAGGATAGGGATGACACTAACGATCTCTTGCGCTACGTTCGAGGTACTGCACTCTATAATAGTTCAAATTCTCACCATAGCGTCACATATATTCTTCTAACTTGGTAAGAAAAGCGATATGGAAAAGTCGTGTACATACGAAAACCTATAGTATGGCCAAGTAGGTCTTGGTTGGTTGTTCAAGTAAATTTTGAGTTATTCCTTGTGTACTGAGGAGCAACATCGAGTACAATATGGAGTATCCATTTCAAAGGAAATATAACTTGGTTACTTAAAAAAGCCGTGTAACTATAAAATGCTTTGATGTCACTACCAGTGAAAATTCATATTTCCCCATTCTCACGTTTTCTAAAGCCTACGCTCAAAGTAGGAGTGGGAGAATTAATTCAAATTCAATGGTACTAAAAACGTATTAACGGAAACCGCAAAACGTTTTTCTTGGAGCAAATGTTTTCGCAATGAACGGGAAACAGGACAACGAGGTTTATATGGTTTCCCACGATTCACAATGAATCGAATCAACGCTAGCATTAAACTTTCCTAAAAAAACGTTAGCATTCTCATCGTATCACCGTAACTGACCTACCTGGCTTGACGAAAGCTATTAAGAGTTACGCAAGTCAATCAAAGCGTAAATCCGGGGACTCTTTCGATACATTTACGGTCACAAACTGGAATATGTCCCAGAATTACTCCATGAAGTGGTGAGATATGACTATTATTAAATAAGAGGAAATTTTTCAATTTAAATGAATCGAGGACTATGAACATTTCAACAGGAATTTAGCAGTATTGTAAATTTAAAAATTAACATTCAGTAACCTTGTTTCTAACGATGTATAGTACCTAGTCCGGTCCCTTTCCACGACATTCCGTAGTGAAATTGGAAAATAAGCATTACTTACTCAAAATGTAGAAGATATTTTCCTTTAAGACTAATGAATTTTTTATTCATTGATAACTTTTGATAATTTGAATATTGAAATTCATGATTTGATGGTTTTCAAATGGACCTAGATAGTTGTATGTGGTCAAGTATAAATGTCACTACGAAGTAGACTATTATTGTGTCTTGAAATGAGATAGGAAGACTGAATGAGAAATGTTTCATCAAAAAATATTTTATTTGCGTATTCTGATCGATGCGTTTCTTTATCCCACCATGTGCAGCGACAACCTTTTACAGTCTGGATGTGACCAGTAGGTACAATTCAAAAACAAAAATCACGAAACAATAAGGAAGAAATTCGAGTCTAGCACAATTCTTTGGGGTGCACGATGGATGTAAGTTGTGCTCTTGTTTGTGTTGTGAAACTTATAAATAACTTTCCAGTTAACCGAAGAAACTTTCCAAATAATGAATTATCTGATGAGTTGATTCATTACAGAATAAACTGTTTTACACCTTTGAAAGAAAAAAAAAATTATTTGTTTCTAAATTTTGGGCAGCCCTGGTGTGTGGAAGACTAGAAGACTTCGTATAAGCTGCGATATTACAACTTTTATTGATTTATTTTCCCACTTAATGGAAATAAAATTACATTGAAACGGGTATAATTTGTTACCTGGGGTAACCCATTTAAAATCTTCCGATTTCGTATGTGAAAGTCTCATCTTTGCAAGCAATTTCTTAAATGCGATCGATCATGAGAAGGGTTATTATATTTGTTAGTACGTTTGACTTTTCAACGTTTTGCAAAATTGGAACAATTTCATAAATCCATATTTCTAACTCGTGTAGCATTGAAAATTGAATGGTAATACATTTTTAGATAATGACAATTACCAATAATAGTTTTCTGGGCTGACAATATAATCAATATCGACTTATGCACAACCTCTAATCTTTGATCATTGTTTGTATGTAAGTATTTATGATTGATAAAATCATTGTATTCGTGATCTTTAGAGCTTTCTTACAAAAAGGAGTGACAGTGAAATATTGCACACAGAATATTTAATTAATATGCGCATTACTCATAAATAATTCTAGAAATGGTACTTGGCGGGGAACACCTTTTACGGATTGTTTATGTGTGCGAGAAAAAAAAGAAAGTGTAATGGTAATTTGAAGTACATCAATTTTGGAAATGAAGGTGTGTGAATGAAGTACAGAATTCAAGTTTAAGATCTTAACCCGTCTTGAGATAGAAAAGTGACTGAGAATTTGATGTGGAGTCCTAATTTTCGATGTATACGCAACAGTGCTTGCCTGGGATATTTCCGTTCGTTGGATTCTTGGAAATTTTGGTTGCTGGTAGCTTTTATACGTCGTGTATGACATTTTCTTAGTCCCGTCCTCGTTTGTAATTGATTTGTTGGTTTGTGTCCTAATGTATACATGGATCGTTTAAAATTATGCTGGATCATCGTCGACGTTCTTCCTGTAAAGCCAATGGGAAAATAACGTTTCACACGTCTTGCTCAAAATAACATTTATATAGTTATTAAATACAATGTAGATATGTCACATAAGGATATAAATATTTAATTAATAAATTGAAACACATCGTCGATATTCCTAAGGATCTATTTTTTCTCCACTTCTTGTTTTCGAAATTGTCCTTGAACAATTTCATTCGTGAATTGACTTGAATACGTTTCTTTTGTTCAACAGCTCATCAATGCCAAACGTCAAATTTGTTTACATCATTTCAATGTACCTAATACCAATATAACATTTTTTTTTGCTTGATCTCTTTTAATCCAGTACCTAAAGAAAATAATTAATAGGGAAACACTCGCAATTTAATTTCCTTTAATTTCATTTGGTATTTCACCTGATTTAGTAACAAGATCTTCAAATTTTTCAAATTTCCTTGTTTTCTATTAGTATACTTTTATCTTTATGATTAAATTCACGCATTCTTCCAAAATATTTCAAATATTCACCACTCAGTTCCATACAATGGGCCATCCCACATTACATATTCTACATTGTGCATTTGAGCACGGACAGATTTCATTTTCGATTAATTTATGTTTAGCCAAATATGTATTAACATTGCCATGAATAAGAACCCAGTATTAATAATAAAATTGTCTCGAGATGTCAGAAACTCCTTAGTTATTAAAGTTGGTGAGAAGCATTTTAGATTGTGTCTTGCAATCACCTCGATCGCTGTATTCCGCACGCACCTCCACTCTCCGTCTTTTCCCGCGCCTTTCTTGCCACGCCACGCCACGCTGTGCGAGCGCGCGCACCCCACCAGACATATAGATGTTACAGCTCGCGACTCTATCCACGGGCCGGGTGCGGCGGGCAGCGACGGCGGAGGAGCTGGCTGAGGTGGAGGGGCGGGCCGAAGGTGGCGACGAGGGCGGTGGCGGCGGAGGGAAGCGCGCGCAGTGTAGCAGGCAGGCAGCGACCGGCCCTAACGCATCAGGGGCCAGGCGAGCGCTCTGCTCGCGCCCGTTGTAACGTGGACGTTGCCACGTGCGTGGAGGTAAGAGGAGGTGCAAAGAGGTCGAGTGGGCGGGTCACGTGTAGTGCGGGCGCCGGTCGCGATCGGGGTGCGTTCAGTGCGAGTGACAGTGCGACGGACGTCGTGGCCACGTGGAACGAGGCGGTTGGTTGGTTGCTTGCTTGCGTGCTTACTTCCTACGGTGGTGTCGGGATTGCTCAAGGGAATTCCACTGATCCGGTGAGTTTAGTTCACACATGGGCTCAGTTGAACTTGTTTCTTTTTGTTTGCTTTTTTGTGCCGTGGGGCTTTTGTTTCTGTAAATGGAGGGGGAGGTAGAATATGATTGGAGGGAATTGCAGGGTAATGTAATATGATTTTCTGGGAGTTTATTGACAGCTCCTATTAATTAACAAACGGCTTGAGGATTATATAATACGTCACACTTACATTGTAGAAATTTCTATTCCTTTATTTTTTACCAAATAATGTATGGGCAGATGCAATTAAAGTTCAGGGCGTTTATATAATTATATATTAAAAATATATTACATACGCCTACAATAATTAAATGTTGACACACATACTTGTAACGTAATATATACCTGGGATATGAGAAGACTGTGATAATATGTAGCTTTTACCTCCAATGACTTATGCAAATCTTTTTAATATTTTCATTAAATTGTAAAGACTTTTAAACGATTTAACTTTTCAGTGTTCGTCGTAGTAGATCGAAAACAAATTTTTATTTACGTATAGTTTTTCAAAAACTCGCGAAATATTGGTTGAATAACTGTCGTTTGTTCCCTGCACAACGTTATTTCAATTCAACTTAAAACAACTCCTGGAAGAAGTTACCTCGTAAAGACAGTTTTTGCGAGGGCGTGTTTCCGCGCACATGCAATGGCGTGCGCGTGGTTACTCGTTTGTCAAGTTGAACCTTCCATTATTGTCCCTTTGCCGGTTGTCTGCGTGCAGCAAGGCGTTGCGGCCGTCCTCGTGAGGAGAGTGAGACGTTGTCGGATGCCGTGAGGCCGCAACGCGTCGTCTGTCGGACCGGCTGCGGCGGCGTGGTGTGGCGGACGTAGACTCGTCCCTGATGCCGCTTAGGCCACTCTTCGCCCCGGCATCGCGGCACCGAACTGCTGTTCGTTTCGTAGCAACACTGTTAAGAATACTGAGTTAAAAGAGGGATTACGATTGAAAAGCTTCTGATCAAATGAGCTAATTACACTTAAATTCCTCCATTGGATTGAAGGACAAATATATCGAAAATAACCTTCAATCGTGTACAACAATTTTTCTTGGTAAAATGCACCCCTTACTTTGTGATTGTGATAAAAGATCGGTGAATTGTGTTCATAGTATTTTCATAGTTATGGTTTGACATTATTTAAGTCAGGAACAAAAATATATATTTTCTTTGACTCATGGGGGTAAAAAAATATTCCGTTCCATATATTTCCTATGAATTAAAATGACTAAATATACTGTTTTTCTGTTTCCTGAAAAATTACCTATGTTTGAACAGACACTCTTCAATTCTCTTTGGTTTCCATAACCTCAATGTTTAATAAACACTCAATTTTCTGTTACTTTTATTCAAAATATTTCGGTATACATTTAATTCCTATCATAATGTCGAACTCCTATTATTTACATCTTATATGGATAATATCTTAACATTTCTGACATTAGTTAATACATTCGGTTAATATTATTACACGTTTTTGTATTTAACCGATGTAGAAAACTGTTGCAGGGAAAATAGATTTGTTTCGACAGCAATATCTTTTTCTATGTTTGAGCTTGTCGATAAATAAATGAAGATTTACTTTAAATATCAGTTAATTCATCTCATAAACATTAAACGCGAGAATATGTTTTAAAAAGAAGTACTTTGTGTACTCAGCGATTAAAAACTACATTTATCAAAGAATGAATTTATGTTCGGTAATTAAATATGAGTGTGAAATATTTATTTACATTGTTAGAGTTGATAAAAATCTATATACATCAGTCAGCGCTTTCTTTAGTAAAGATACAAAGATTCTTTCTGCAAAAATATTATATTGTTGTAGAGATGGCTACACTCCATATTGATGTATGATCATGATACATACTAGAAATGAAACAATCTTTTGATGTAAGGTTCCATACGTTCAGTAATTCACTTAATGTTTCGAAGAATGACTGTGGAAAATTTACAACTTTCTATTTATTATCCCTTGTTACGAGCTTCCAGTTCCTGTTCTAGCTTAGATTGAGCGATAAATTATGATGCGCAGCTCAGCAAATTTATGCGATGTTTCATAATTGAGGAAATAAAGATGAGGGTGTATTAACTGACATTAACATGATACAGAAGGTAAAATAGGCGTGAAAAGAGAGCATATATCATTGTCATGATACAATAATGTGTCTGCATTCGTGGGAAGCAATTTGTGCTATTTATACGTGTATGATTCGTATTTTTTTTATTAAATGCATCGTTGTCTTATATTGATGCGAATCTAGAAACAGATTATTCTCCATTAGCACCATACATTTGAGAATTGACTTACTACTTCCTTGCAAAGAAACTGTTATTTCATGCAGATGACATATGATGTTCATGAGGTGCAACACAGACGTAAAATTAGAAGTTATTTCTTATTGTTCAAGGAATATTTGAGTTATTACAAACAATTTATATATATTTTGGAGGAGATGCAGTGTTTTTGGATAAACAATGGACGGTAATAAAATTTCTTTAATAATAAGTATAATAATAACATCAATAATAAAAATAATAGTGGAACATTACAGACAGATCAATAGCGAGCAAGACATAATATTTATTGACAAATCCAAAAGAAAAAACTTTTATAATTGATGTTTCTTCCGCTACATATTAAAAAAGAGATAAACAAAAATTCAAAAATATCAACTTATAACAGAAATTCCAAAGATTTGAAAACAAAATGAAGTAATAGAAGTTAATCCCCTCATAAGTTCGCATCTGGTTTCATTTTCAAAACACTATAGTGGGCATAGCGATTTATAAAGGGGCATCTTGCAATGTTGCTATTAGCCAGCAATGTACTGCCAGAAATGCAGAAATATGTTATATTTCAAATATGCTACCTAATTTCAAAGTCTTGACATAACTTTAGTTCCATCTTGGCATGTAAAACCACCCCAACGAATGTTCCTCCAGAGAATGTACGGTTATAACAAAATAAATATTGCAAATTAGTATAATAAAATGGCACGATACTCACATTGTGATACCACTCAAAACTTTGATAACAAAGTTTTAACTCACCACTTCCGAGTACCTACTCGTGAAGGAGAGTTTGCGTCGTCAACGACCTAGTGAAACTTGTGTCACACCGGGAGTCGAACCCCTGTCCTGTGACACACCTGCGGTTCTAGCACACCTACGGTCCCTGCCCGTCACAATTTTCACCTCTTCGTTGACGATGCAAACACTCCTTAACGAGTAGGTACTCGGAAGTTGTGAGTTCAATAATGACATACAACTCGAACGTACGTGGAAACAGGGTACATGTTGTGCTCCCAGTACAGGGAGTCACCTGTGGTCACTTATCCCCTGTAGGGGAATATGACCCAGATACACCGGAGCAGACCGGGTGTGTTGTGAACGGGTCTGGGAGTCGAGGCACACCGGTGGCTATAGCAGGAGGTTCCGGGGTTAGAGTTCCGGTCTGTCGCAATTTTCACCTTGCCGTCGACGGTTTAATAACACAATTTTCTCAACTGATATGTGTGCTTAATTACAATTTTATTGACATCCAGCACTCTTTAACTCATGAAATAGGAAGTCACCCCTTGTGTAGTATGCAAATAATGTCGCATTCTTGTCGGATCGTGAAGGTCCCTCGCTTGGAAACTGAGAGGGACGAATCCCCAAAGAGCGTGTGGGGTGAATACCGCCATCTAGCTTGCTGGGACAAAGTCCCAAATCTGGTTTGGGTGTAAAACCCCAAACGAGCCGATTATATAAAATAAACTATTAATTGTAATATCATCAAGAACCAATAAAAGTTGGTTTGGGGCGAAATAAATTTATATAGTTTTGTGTTTTGCTTTCCGAATATTTTTTCTTGTAATTCGTGTTACAAAAGCACTCATTCGTTCCTCTTTTGCAAATGGAGATAAATATTGTGGAAGTCAGAAACCTGTTTTCTTCGATTCGATATAAAACTTGTTTTCGTTTATGGAATCATTTTTATCGCTATTCTCTACGAACCACTGTCGATATCCAACTGGTAATGAACCGGTGTTTCTATTCACGATTTAATACGGTGCTGGCGTACACGCAATTTTATCAGTTAAAAGATTGCTATATCATTTTCGTGACTCGGACATGGGACACTTCATTTTCTTGGATACGTCTCGATTCAGCGCACGTACTTCTAATAGCGGAGGAACTCTGATGGAAAAGAGTCATAAGAGTTTGAACGATGTCTCTGCTTTCTCCTCAAAATGATCAGTAATTTCCACCTGCTTGGGTGTCGTCTGCTTGTTAATCTCTTCCAATCCAACATAAATGGAATTAAATCAGTGAGCAATTTCACATTAATGACGCTATATTCGTTGCCAATTTACATGGCAATGGGATGTTGTGAAAGACTAGCAACATGGGCGGTTATTGGGTATCAAAGTTAATACTCAATCTCCGAGAAATAAAGAGATATCAGTTTTCTCTCGAAATTTATGCATATGAAATTTTAACTACTTCGTACATTCAATGAGGATCATTGACTATGAATTACAAGATTATTTTATGTGGAATTGAAATAAATTAAAGATTATATTATATGTGAAGAAAAATCTTAACTAGTGAAGGATCTGTAGTGCCACGTTTTCACGACGCCAATCGGTAAGTCAACAGCTGGTTTCCAATGAATGGAAAACAATAGTTGGCCTCTCCAATTGATCTTGATCTGTTCGCACGATGCAGCGCATTGGCGTGGTCGGTACAGCCATAGTAGATGAAACACGACGCAATTTCTCAAATAAAGCTGCTTGAAGTCAGGGGGAGGAATTGGACGCCAATAGTTGCTTGAGTCTACAGCGTTAGGACAACTCATTGGCGTGCCAATCGTGCAGGTCACTGTCTTCTAAAATCAAGTCTCTGGTGTTCACACGAAGCAGACTGTTGCCTTCCTTTCATTGGAAAGAAAACTATTCGCCTGCTGATTGGCATCGTGAAACGTGTCGCAAAGGAAAATAAAAACCCTTAAATGGGAAGAATACGAGAGCGACTGGAACATGGTCAAATGGGAATTATAAATTAGTTGTCCATAATGATTTAATTTTGTGATTTCAGTGCTTGGTTTTATTTCAACAATGTTCGTCAGGCTTAACACGAATCGTAGCCAAATATAAATTTAGAATTATTTGTAAAAAAAAATCACCGCGAATTGTATTTTTAAATTAAATATCTGTCCACAAAAGTATTAGTATTTAAAATGTTTAATTTGTAATATGCGTTACGTACTTTATTTTGAATATATTTCAAAATAAAACTAAAATACAATCGATTCTTTATTTTTTTAAAGTAATTCTCCAATCATTTTTTAAACATAAATATGCCAGATTTCTAAAATACATCACACGTTGATTATCTTGTGGTTGTTTTAAAATATACATTTACACTTTCCATCACTCGTTTATGTATGAAAATATTAAACTCGACACCAACATCTCAGCACGAAGGGGAGTTCGTCCATGCTGATTGATGTAGGTCGTATGACATCCTTCGCACGGATAATTGCTCAGTGCAGTGACCGCTCGACCGCAGCTGTTAGCATGTCAAAGCCAGTGCATTTCTGACAACGCTTGACACTCGATCCTCTGACATTGAACGCACGGCCGCTTGTTGTCTTATCTTCACGCCTTGCTTCGATGCCTTGCTTGCTTCTTACCTTACTCTAAATGTTCGTGTTAGACGCTACAAGAGCTGTCGCGGGGCAGTGACAACGTGTTCGTGAATTGCATTTAAAATACACGCACAATACAGCGTTGTTTCGAATACTACTGAGTGATCAATAGTTTCTGTAGCAATGTATTTAATTTTATTTTTGAAGCGATCATCTAATTTCGGATTACAGGTACTTGTTATTCAAAAGCTATCTAGTAAGTCTCGGTTCTGTAAATAATTTGGAAGTAACTTTGTGTGTATCACTTCCTTAAAATTTTGTACAAAATCCAATTTTTGAAATTTGACTTAAAAACAATATATATTGGGGTGAACTTCGAAGATGGGTTATACAATTACGGCATAAAATATATTTTACTTTATATTTTAATATATGATCGTCATTAACATAATTTATATTCGTCCGGGTAAAAATCAAGGAATGTTATTTTATAGTATTGATTAATTTTAACTAAAAGATAGATTGTCTATGCTGATATATACAAGGCTCTTAAATTATTGTGTTGATGTAAATTATAAATCAATGAATTTTTAAAATATTATTTGGAAAATCTTAACTACCTAAACTATTCTACTCCATGACACATTGGTAACCGACGAGACTAAACCATACTTTTTTATCTATCTTCTTTTTTTATTGTGTTGTAAAATGTTCTTTGTAAGCTTGTAATCGTATTTGATTTCTCCAATATTATACTTAATTTGATTACTTTTTTAATTTCGAAATTTTAACAAAATTGCATTAAAATGATTTTCTAAGTATTTGATTTTTAAGTGGTAAAATTTTATTTAGTCTTTTTCTAAATCCATTATTTTATTGACTCATTAATTTTTTCCTTTCGATTTTGTTACAAATGTCTACATGTAATAATCTCTGGATTTTTTACGCGAGCCGGACTGTTGCTCCTTACGCAAGCGGAATATCGTTCGTCGAGCCGTAACAGTGTCCGTCTGCCGCGAAAGCGACTCTCACGTACACGTCCTCCCCATCTGGATGCTATAGTGACTCCGCAGCCCAAGCAGCGCAGGCATCGCCGTTTTGGGACATCTGCCACTCGCTGCCGCTTGCTTCCGGTGTTCCTCAGGATTGCGGTACGTCGACAGTGCAACACACTTCGGCTTTGGACACAAGTAAAAGAAATGTAATAGATGGATGTACAACAGCACAGAAGACAACATACCGAGAGATCCCCGTATTGCCATAACTACGGAGACGGGGTGACCAAGGTCAAAAGAAACTAAAAAGAAAAGAAAAAAAGGATGTACCTTTATCGAATGAACGAATTAAAATACTTGCGTATAATGTTAATGAATTAGAAAAGAAATCTATCATAGGTATATAAACGTACGACAGCGACTTAGGTCTATACGACTCTGACATTGCCCTGAAGAAGGCCACAACATGATGGCCGAAAAGTTGGTAGTTGTATCTACTAAGACGCGGTTTGCCCCGGGCAGACAAGTTCATATCATAGGTATACTTCAGGAGTTCGAATAAAGGGAGGGAAGCCAGTGAATTCCCCTCCCCCTCAAATTTTTGTTTCCCAATTTCTACATCTTTCGTTCATTTCCAACAATCAGGGGGAAAAACTCCACTTTTCGTTGTTTTGAATAATAATTGCAAAAATTCAGCCATAATTTTAACGGATGTGCCAACACGACAGATGTTGGATGATTCGTGGAATATAAGAACATCATTATACAGAAAGTACAAAATAAAACCGGTCCGTAAAATATGTATATTATTATTATTATTAATA
>NNCF01126273.1:1109712-1144849 GCA_002313205.1 Laupala kohalensis
TGCTTGAGGGATAGCAGCAATAACGTTTTCAATGATCTGCTGTAGGTCTTCCTGCGTGTGCGCGTATTATTTGAGTACACCTGACCCTTAAGTATGCCCCAAAGGTAAAAATCACAGGGGGAGAGATCAGGCGATCGAGGATTTTACTGCCTCAGCTGACTGTCATCTCCTCACCCAACACATCATGCACTTGTGATAAGGTTCTCAAGGCGGTGTGTGTTGCATCGCCGTCACCAGTGGCCATTTCCAGAATTTTCTTTAAAGGAAAGTTTTCTTATTTATAGAAAAGGGTCTATTACAGGACAGTCTTATAAACATTATAATATATTACATAATATTATTATAGTCAATTCTGTGTCAGGATTTCTGTTCTTTTCTGGGTGTTACATTTCGCCCACCCTGTAATAGGGAACTCTAGAAGTCGTTATTATAAGAAAAATAAAAGTAATTTACGATAGGTCAATATACTGTGTACACAGTACACCAGAATTGAATACAAAAATTACAAAGTATATGACGTCCTTTAAATTACCCCTCCCCCTCAAGATAATGATATTTTTCGCAATTTTATAAAGTACTATATTGAAATGTGAAAAGACTAGCGTCAAAAGTATCTCCGCCCTCTGCCCCTACATTTTCATCAATTCGAACACTGTGTATCAGTAAAATGAAATTTTAGAAACTTGCATGTTACACATCTATAAACCGAGGTCCAAAATTGTTAGTGTCAAAGAAAATAGTGTCTCCAATTGAATCGATCCGTTTAGTGAGAAATCCCTCCGACTAAGTTTTCAGGCAACTCCGTGACGAAGGTTGTCAATTATGGAAGAGGAAAAGTGACTTAGAGTTAGACGTCCATAAGTGACTATGTTTCGATTGTTCTCGTCAGTCCTATTTCGTTTCGCGTTTCACCTTGATCACTTCTGACTACTCGCTTTATTTTATTGGTTTATGTGTGTGTATGTATGTATGTATGTATGTATGTATGTATGTATGTATGTATGTATGTATCTCGTTTCGGGCAGCTAAGGACCACGTATGACGAGTGCCAGTAAGGCTTAGCTTTTGTGTGAATTTACTCACTAGACACATCGTGAATTTTACCGAGATCGGAGGAACAGCGTCTAGATAGGATCCAGATTGCTGTATCCGAGTATTACAACTGCGGTTGTTAGTCGCAGAGTGTGAACTTTTCATACTGAGACATGGAAATGAAAAGCTACAAATTTTATTTTGCCCCATCTGGGAATTGAACACGGGTTGACTTGGTGACGAGCGATCACGCTGACACCGTAACCACGGAGGGGAATTATTAGTTTATGAAATTAAAAAAAAAATTCCTCCAAAAGCCTTCGGAATTTGCTATGTCACATTGGAAAGTGAGACAATATATTGTGACACTGCGCAGCAAGGGGGTCTAGGGATATAGAAGGTAGTCACTCGAGAGGTACTATGTGAATGACCCTGAAATGTTAAATGATCATACCCACCAAAAATATATCACAGAAATTGGATATTGAATGAGGATCATAATTATGAGTAAATCTATCAATACCACAATATCCGGATGTCACTGAAGTAGTGCTAAATAAATGGACTCTCAGTTTTTAATTGTATGTTGTATACAAGCTGGTGATTTGAAATTAGTTCAATGTTCCGTGCTTTTTCCATTCACGTACCGGAAATAAGCAGGTATGGAAAGAGCTTGCGAAAGAGCAATTCTCCAACAGTACGTGTCCCTGTGAGCGCAATTGGGTAGATGAGAAGGTCATCGTGTAGGGCGAGTGGTGCACAAGGCAAGGGAGCCTCCTGTGGTGCCTTAGTGAATGGAGTGGCCCTTCGTTTGCCCAGTTTCCCTCACGACGGTGTCGAAGGACGAAAGAAACAGATTGCGCACTTTTCTGTTCATCGTATTGCATTCCTCCATTTCGAGGTGTTTGAAGCGAAAGAAAGAGGGGAAATGAGAAATTGTAATATATACTGCAATTTTTACGCACAGACCTTTAATGAGATCCACGTCTTCGAACTCCAAAAAGTCTTAAGAAACGAGTTCTAATATTTTCTTTAAATACAGTTTCCAACACTTATTCAAAACTTGAAGGGAAAGCTAAGTATTTTGAGGTTACATTTAAGAGGTTAAGGCACAAACTACATTAATTTTGCCTTTGAAGTGTGTGCTCGTAAAATTTAAATTACTTTGCACTTCTAGATAAACATGAATTAGCGAACAAATGAAGAAGATTTATTTACCGCGAAACAATATTAAAATATATTAAATAAATTTAATAAATCTCAAATGTTTATGGAAGACTTATTAAGAAACATTAAATAACATAGAATAAGCACGTATTAAAATTAGTTTTCCCTAAAAATTTCTGATTTAAACAATTTATCTTAGAGGTTTCTACCGTTCTTTAAAATCTTCATTGCTTTAAATTATTATTTTGTTTCAATTTAGAAGCTCGATAGCTATTTTTAGAAACCAAACTGTACGGCAAGCCCTGCAGATTCACGGAGGATATGGAGTTCTGTAATATTGAATGATATGTTCGTATTGAATGATACGGACATGAAAACTGCCAATATTAAACAGAATGATGTAGATTACAGTCTGTTAACGTGTACACGGTGTCAGACAGTAAAAATTTGCGTGTTTTTAACAAATTTTAAGATTATATTTTTCAATATTTTGTTGCCACTTTCAGAAATGTTTTGAGTTTTAAACTTTTCCAGTTATGAAGATTGATTTAAAATAGATGCGATCGTAATGGAGTAAACTTTTGTTAACTTAATGATTTTTCAAAAAAAAAATGGAGTCAAAAGTCCGTGAAGCAATGAAAATACATTAACCCTTTGATTTGGAGTAAATTTGTATGATTAATTGTCTACGATGTCGGCAAGTAACTCCTAATTTATAGCAGTCAGCCAGTAAATGTAAAATTTTACACATTAGATAACAATGAGATGCAGCATTTTATGTACGCTCAGACTTTGTTATAACTTGGCACATTATAAATTGCTTCGGAAACTCTTTCAGTAGCTACTCGAGAAAGAAAGTATTATATTATTTTTTGTTTTAGTGATTATTTTGGAGAATTTTTGAACTCAATCAGTTAATTTAATGTATTTTGTCAATAAAAAGAATTCGTTACCACAGTCAGAGTTACTTGTTATTCGTTAGTCGAAAAAATAGTTAAGAAGTTTAGCTGAGGTAGCATTGTATTTGCCTACATACACTTACATACTATGTGTTGCGAAGGTTCTATGATGTGTGTTTGAGTCATTGATTGATTTAATAAGTAAAAACAAACTTTTTGTATGTATTAAAAGCGAATGATTGCTGTATCATCACTGTAATACCTAATCTAACGAAAGTTAGAATATTACGATTATTATCATTTATTGGGATCCTGCTGGATTGTAGATTTCCAATCTATCTCACCAAGACTCCGTGGCGCAACGGTAGCGCGTCTGACTCCAGATCAGAAGGTTGCGTGTTCAAATCACGTCGGGGTCAATTCTCTTGGCTTTTGAATTTGTCCGGACCATTTCAGGTTCGACAGGTACGAGAATCTAGAAACAGTTCAACTTTTGCAACAAAAGAAGATACTGCATATTCAATCACAGAAGATGACTTTTCTAACTGAACAGTAGCCGCTCAGTTGCAACGTAAGAATTTGATAGCTTTATGTTCATATGTCGCATGCAAAACAGAAAGGAAAGTCTAATATATGATTATTAAATTTGTTCAGTAAATTGAGCACAATTAAACTCGATTATGCTTATTTTACATACCTTCTCATTACCAAATAGTATGGAAGAACACTGTTTTTACTTCTATGCGGGAAACATCTTTGAATTATTAAATGTTGTCTATGAAGGTTCGATACAATTAATCCCGTGTTTCAGATATTTTTCTTTGTAAAAAATATTGGTAGGGGTTGCCCCTCTCCCGAACCCTACGACGAAGACTCGCCCCCCCCCCAAAAAAAAAANAGATCCATTTTCTAATCATATCAAAGTGTCACTAGTTACGTCGGCTCCAGGGGACCAGGATCCCTCCCAAAAATTATATAAGTTGTAATAAATTACTCTATGCAAAATATTATTAATGTATAATTATTTAATTTTCAATTAATTAATAAAATGCATCAAGTTATTGAACAAATTTTAAATATTTCATGGAATGTTAACGCAGATAAATTTTTGATGAGCGCTCCGTAGCAAATTTCGGACTGAGGGTCTGTATTTCTCTCGTATTGACCAATCAATTCTTATCATTTATGGCAGCGGTTCTTAATATTCGAGTGATTGGTTCCCGATCATATCATTCTCATACGAACAAAGAAAAAGAAGAAACTGTTAGAAGTCGTAAAATATCAGAAATAGAGGACATAAACTATTGCCATTTAACTGGATGGGAGGATTGACTTGGATTCGGGACCAAGTACGAACCAAATAACCAGATCCCTTTTGACTTTCGAGAAATTCCGCGCTTTTTTTTCCTTTGAGGTTGAAGTTAATCGAATTATAATATTTGACGAGCGTTCGTCGGTATTTAAGACGTGCTGTACTATCAGTTCAATTCTGGGTACACGCAATTTACTTGATGTCATTTCATGGCATACATCACTCGTTAAATAGGGTTAATTTGAATTAAGCATCTGTTTGAAGCAGTTTCTACTAGTACTGGCATCTGTTTCTCTGCGATTGAAGACTCTCCTGAGTGTTTGGCAACCCACTCAGCGTTTCCCCGCCTCTCCATCACCCCAACTCTTATTCTTATTTTAATCAATGAAGGGCAATTTGATATCCTCACCTTCCTGAACAATGCCAGTGTCGGATCCGTGACTACGTTCGTCATCCACCTTTAGGAATAGTGGTTCAAATGACGATAGACTTAAGGTATTACATGGGCGTTGACTGAAGTCAAGTTGCCAACTATTCACGACACTTTGAAATATTCACCAAAGTAGTTCTTATTTATGAATAATTCATTATACTCATTTTTTTTATATTGAACGTTAACAATTATTTTGTGATTTTAAAACTTGATAATTAATTTAGACTGTCGTTTGACTCCTTCTTTCACAAGGGTCGCACTGTCTTCAGTCACGTGATGCGACTGCCATATCCGTTAGAACAGNATTATTTTTGAAAATGCCCCGTAAGGTTATCTTAACATAATTGCGTACCTATTTCCATTTGCAATGTTTTAGTAGTTTTTTTTTGCTATGTTAAGCCGGTACTTTCACCAAAATGTTAAAAATATATGAGCCCGCGAAAGTTTCTCCACATAACCCCATAGTAATTTAAAGTCAAATAATTCAAAATTTTGCGCGGAAAGGGTATGAACATTCATCGCCAGTAGATAGAGAATGGGTCAAACTATCATTTTAAACATTTTTGGGGGTACTTAAGTCTAGTCGCTCTGACGCACACATTACTTTAAGTGGAATTGGTCACATTGGAAACTTTGGCAACATAATTTTTTCGTGTGAATCCCCTTCCCTCTGTCATTTCTCATTTCTCTATTATTAATTCCACCACTTTTACATCTACTTCTGTAAGAACCACGAACCTAATCATGTGCCATCGGGATAATTGCTTCTGCTGTGTCCCTCAATCAAGCCGTACGACATAAACATTATTTTAAAAAATGCCAGTTCAGTGTAAGTTTGTACACGACTGTGCGTACACCAGCAAGGGCCGTTGCGTATCCATCAGTTGGCGCTATTCTCTCCATGCGCGGCGTACGTTCGCCCTCGTACAGACAGACAGAAGCGGCCTTTGCGACAGATCTGCGTGAGAGATTGACGCATCGCCTCGACGGTCGTTCGGCGATTGTGCATTGTTTCCTCACGCGCACGGCGCCAATAAGACAGCGACCCTACACGATGTACAATGGCACCACACACGAACTGGACATTGTATTTGTGTTGGAGGTTGGAATAGAAAGGTTTTCGATGTTGTCTAGTTCCAATTTCGTCTTTCTATTAAATAAATAAATTTATTGTCAAAAAAGCAGTACAAACTGCTTATGACCACGTGGAGGACAATAAACTAATTTACTCTCCGGAAGCAAGCAAGGGACCACCATCCCATCAATTCCGTTCAAGGGCCCTAAGGCAGAGGCGGATTCAAAAATGTCAGCAAAAATTCCTAGATAAGATAAAAAGTTAGCTATGAATTATAAGACTAATAGATTTCAACATGTTTGTAATTTAACTCAAAAAAAAATAATTTACATGTACGAATTATTATCGAACTATAGATTATTCTGAGTATAGTGTTTAAAAATCATAAGAATTGAAATAACACTAAATTCACGATTTATTGTTACAATAAACACGCCCCTAGACAAAAGTCTAGAGAACCTAGACAAAAGTGAGAAATCCGCCTCTACCCGAGGGAAAACCGTAGAAAAACCCGGGCCAGGATGGTTCTCCCGGGCCAGGTATTCATAGTTCAACTTACGATTATTTTATCTAGATACACATATATCATAAAGCAATGCCTTCTCAATATTTAAAAATATCTGGATAATTTTCTCTATTTTGGAATTATTTGAAAAAAGTTTTACTGTTTCGGAAATATGTATTTCCAATGTTTGGAGTGAAACCATCCACCTCGAACAACTCCAAACTGATCTTAACAGGGCTAATGAAATGTCGTGTTGCTAGTAAAAGTTTCCGTCATATCTGAAAAGCAACTGAATACTTAAGTGGTTCTGTTCCTTCAATCGTATTGTGCTGACGTGTCAATTTAAGAAAATGTGAAAGATTATCGTAGGTGTTGATATTAGTTACTGCATATAAAATGTTAGTTTACTGAAAGCTTAATATTGTTTTCAACTTTCAAAATGTAATTGTGATTCATGTTTTTATTTATATTTTACTAGAAATGTTTTAAGATAATTGTTTGGTTCTAATTATATTAATGTTTCATGTTTCTTTTATACAAAACCATCCTCTATCACATTTATATCACATCGCAATAAGTATGTGACATTTTGAATTTAGATCACAATAAATACACCAGATCGCCACCGCTTCGACCTGTATAAATTCCTTGATCCTGAAGATCTCACACTGACAAACTTACGGAGACTGAAAGACAAGGAAAATTCTAACTACTGCCCACAAGTACAAGTATTTCACTGACGAGATACGAAATAAATAGCGCGCTAATAGCTGAAATAAAGTGGGAAGAAACCAGTTGAGCACAAATCATTTTCCTGCAGCAGCGATCAATGCAATGGGAGAAATAGACCATTTATTTTCCATGAAAATGGGAGTTCTCAAATTTTGCGCACAATTCTTTACAGCTACCATATAGCTGAACGAACATTTTCAATGTTCAAAAGTTTCAAGATCTGCACAGCGGGGGAAACACGATTAAAGAGACTTGAGCTCGCAATGTTTTTACAGGTAGAGAGGTATTTGAAGACCGCTTTTGTAAATCCAAGAATAGAATAAAAATTAGTCGAAACTGGGAATATAACGAATACGATAGTATCCAATATTCAAAAATGATTTATTATTTCTATTGACACATTGTGTATGGTAATACCACAATTTTCAAACAGAAATGACTATTCCATTTACCCTAGTCCCCTCCCGGTTATCCCCTCCCTTCTCTTATTTCATTTCTAGATCTGCAAATGTATCGGTGTATGTGTGTTCCGTAATACGTCTGCTAATGTTTTTTTTTTTGCGTAGAAGTCATCTAAGCTCCCAGACAAGCTAACATCGTAACTTCCGATTGTCGTCAGTTTCAAATTTTCACCGTGTCAAGAATCCCTGGAGACATGTAAACGCGCCAGGAACGTGACTCGTGAGCGTTGGCGCCAATGACAATGTCTCCCGTAGTGCGGTGAGACCTTGGTATTTCGAACAATGCCCTCTGGGACTACGAGGGACAACGCTGTAGACAATGATGGTGCCAGTGACATGTGCGTGACTGAGGCGTCTGGCACCAGCACAGAGGTCACCAACTTGACAAGATAATTTTGTAATGACGTTCTTTACGTAAACAAGACAATGACTCGAACAATTCCAGACACAATTGTGTTGCTTAATGAACAGATAACTATAATTGAATTCTGTTTTAATTTTTTTGCAACTGCTTTTTATTTATCGATTGAAGCAATTAGGCAATCGTATATAATGATGTATTACAGTGTGCTAATTAAAAGAGTGTTCATTTCTCTACGTTCACAAACAGTAGATGAAATACGATATGTTAACGGAGACGCGTATGAAATTTTACCCATTAAGGTGCCGCTAGCGGTTGACCACCGGATATATCAAGGAGAGACAAGGTTAATTATTTAAGGTTAGGAGTGGTCTAGTGGTAGTGTCCTGTCTTCCATGACACCGCTTACTGATAGAGCGAGGGTTCAAACTCGATGAGGGTTTCAGCTGAAGTTTTTCTCAACTTCTCCAGACAAATACCGGTTCAGTATCATAAGTTTCCCGGTAACCTAACATCTTCCCTTATCATACCTCATAGTCTGAATCTCATCATGAAATGAATAAATACATAATTAATAAATATAGTTTATCAATATTCGAAGTTTACCCTCTCAGTTCGTGGTTGTATTCTAATAATATATTCATAATCGAATGACATGCTATAAAACCCTTATGAATGATCAAAACATAGAATTCTTTAGGTATGCCAGTGTGATGAATAATGTAATAAAAACTAACTTATCGAAACAATCCAAGTTTTAACGCAGCACCGACTCTACAATAAATTTGAGGGGCACATGACCCTTCATTTAGTCCAAATTCTGCTCTCAAAGGATCGTTGGTTTAAAAGTCAAGAAATAAACGCAGTTACGTTGATCTCTATAAAATGTTCATAAGTTAATAAAAGTCATGGAGTAAATTTTTGTTGAACAACATACGAGGGTATATTGACGCGGAAATTTCCATCGAAGTCCTGAGAAAATTTTGTAATTTCTTCTCGGAACTCTCAGAAAACATTAATGCGTCAGTTTTAATTATTCTCCGAGACACCCACCCCGAATATCATGTTTTATGCGAATATGTCTCAAGGACAGACGATGCATGATCTTAGATCACGTCTCTCAGAAAGAGTTAGGTCAATGCCAGATGAGGAAAGATCAGCAATCAATGAGAAGAAATAATATACTCTTGACAGAAAGTAAAGATTGTAGTAGAGAATGTCTTTTAGAAAATAATGGATTCTGTATAATAATCACATTGCTGTAGATAAGGAGTAAAATCAAATGAAGAAAAAAGGATAAATTTTGTTTTAGGAACTGATTTAAATCTTATGAATACTGTTTTGGATAGTATTAAATTCTTTGTATATTGTTTTCTCTTCGAATAATTATCAGCTGTTTAATAAATATAATCATGTTAGATCATGCATCAATTTCTTCCGTGTACCCTACACGCGGAGAAGATATGTGATAACTTTTGGTCAGATGAAAATGGCGACAAGTCGGGAATCGAACCCGGGACTCCTGCATTGATCGCAGAGGTGTAAACCCGTTCGCCTTCCGCACCTGTAGGTTTGGGTGGAAATGGTGTACAGATGCGGAAGGTGAACGGGTCGCAAAGACGGGAGTGGGAGGTCTGGAATGTAAGGGCTCGGTCCTTTTGTGACGCGATTTATCTGGCCGCCACAATCTTATAAGAGTACACAAGTATATTTGACGGTCCGTTACATTGATTAATAAATTTTAATGAATAGTTTGAAATTTAGCACCAGTCGAGAAGACGCCATCTCGGCGTCAGTGCTTGAAGTCGCGACGCCGCCCATCCATTTCCGCTCGCCACAAAGGCGCCGTGGGGCATGTGGGGAGCCGTTTGACCCACGCTACGTGCGTCGCCGATGGCGCGTCCTATTAGTCGAGTGACGGGTTTGGCGGTTTCTGTCGCGTGTATTCTGTGGGTGAGACGTTTTCGCATTTACGATTTCCGCTTCCCGTTCTACACCGACGTCATTGTTGCCGAACCCTTTTGTCACTTCCTCTGTTGTCCCTTGGGCGCCGTGGATATGACCTTTCTTAATACAATAAAATTCCCTACCCTTTTCTATGGGATGCTATGCCATTAATATTTCACTCATGATTAATCTCGAATTTGAAAGCACTAGGGATTGAATCCCTAGGATTTGATTGCGATCCTAATTCAGAGATCGGAAAGGATTTCTCCAAACCTTTTGATATGACTTTGTTGGGAGGTCGCATTTTGGGGAAATCCTTTCCTTTCTGTGAATTCGGATCTCATATTCATACCTATTCTCTCATTGTACGATTTATTTTGGGAATAATAAATAGGTAATATCAAGTATTTGTTAAATAAATTCTTTTAGAAATATTAAATCTACTCCTATGATGGAAGTCCACACCACTCCAACATTGGAAATTTGCTGTAAGAAATTCCATTATAAAATTTGTACATGCGAATGCATCTCGCAATAATCCTGTGATATCGCGGTCAATCGATCTGGTGAGTAGAACGACGTTTCAAAAATATCGACCGAGTTAAATAGAAATAGTGTGGTGGCAACTGTCTTTCACTCTAATTACAAAGATAAAAATTTGTCTAAAACCAACAAGATTTCTACTAAAATGTTAAAAAAGTTTCAGAGAAATTGCTGTAAAAAAAGAGAAAAAAGACTTAGCATCGAGAGTAAATTCTGAAGTTATAGTTTTAAAGAGAAAGTCATTGTTTAGTTGTAATGAAAATAGTCTGGTGTCATGAACAAATTAAGCCGCAAAATTTCGAGTTGTGGATCCGGGGCAATTATTTCATAGTCTGAAAAATATCTTGAATCTTCTCGTTTTGGATCCCGCTTTCCCTTCATTACACCGCGCATACGAAAACGAACGCGAGGACCATTCCGGCACATACCAATATTCCACAGAACAGTTTGGGTGATGGTATTTTGGACGAGTTTATTAACGGTAGTTAAGACAAGCGCTCCCTGTATCAGCCTACATCACGATATCGAGCACAGTGCTTTGAATTTCGCAAAACAGAATGAATCCAGCTGGGTACAGTTGGACAGAGTTGTACTACTTTTGACGGCAACGAATGACTATCTTGGAGAAACGAAACTGTGGTCCTGTTAGCGCAACCGTATGGTTCTTTTGGCGAAACTAAAGTGCTTGGTAGTGGAGAACAAACCCCAGTACTGTAAATATACATTTCGGTAAAATAGTTAGGACTAACCCCAACCAAACGAGATTGATATCTCAAGATAATTAGGTTTATCCTCTGCTAACCGAAGTGTTTGGTTACAGCGATATCTGTATATGGCGCATCCGAAACCGATTTTTGCGTCAACTGCAGTAGTCAAATAGAACTTTAAATTTTGCACACTATCTCTGTTTATTATTGTTTCTCGGTGAACACAACCACTTCCCTTTCCGATGGAACCGCTTTCATCTTGGAGACAGCCTGTGCTGACTTCTAAACTGCGAGTGTCACTGAACTAATCACAATGCCCATTTCCTGCGGTATTTCTTCTGTCTAACGTAATAGCTATTAATTATTTACTCACGCGTCTTTGCACTGATGTTTCCTTTAAAATATTCAGAACAGTCACTTAATGTGAGGGAAGCTTGAGCCCGTAATTAAAAAGAGATAAACTATCAATTTCACTCCGGACATGTAGTAACACGAACTAATGAAGATCGAACATGAAATTAAACCAAAGATTACTTTAAAGTAGGAAACAAATTGATCTATTGACTTCACTTCGTCTTTTGTTGCGTTAGAATCTTGGATCAATTAGACATATATGATGAAGCTGTGCGCAGTCTACCGATGGATCGATGTATACGTGTTTGTCCTATTCGCTGTCACCTCTCACACCGCTACTAATCTCCCACTGAACACCTCATCGGAACTTAGAACTCACAACTCGAACACGGGAGTGTTTGCATCGTCTAGGGCCATGCGAAAATTGCGACGGACTGGTACTCGAACCCGGGACCATCTGATTTGGCCGCAGGTGTGCTGCCACTGCACCACCCACCCCCGTACACAACATCCACTTGGCGTTGTCGGAACATGCCATTGTAACTTGTCTCATTGTTTCTTATTGCGAAACGGAGTTTCTTTTTCGTTCCATTCATACAACGTTTCGGGATAAGAAATGGTTTGGAATAAGAATACCACTTTGCCCGACTGAAATGTAAATTTGTATCCGGTGTAATATGTCAATTGATACAATACAATACAACAATTCTTAATTGAGTCGAGTGCTCTGCATACTAGGACATCACGTAGTATCATCGGAACCTTTGCTTTTGGCTTGTAATACTTTTCCGACCCTCTCTATCATAGTATAAATTTGAAGTTAAAATTATATATTGGAAAGACCATTCTAGCCTACTTTTTGTTATAGACACGTAGAATAAGCCCATATCCTTGAGACAGATCTTTTCTTGAATGAAATGTTTCAACCATTTTTTAGTTTCTCATTGTCATGTCGTCAATACAGTTTGATTGATATGACATCTTTCATTCACTAGATTCAAACTGAATTCTCTTAATTAACCGTGTATCGGAATTTGAAAGTGAATGGATCGGTATGGGACAGTTGCTTATGTTCAGAATTGGTTCCCTAGATACACCAGCGAATTTTTTCGATTTTGCTGTTAGTCGGCATTTTTCCGGCGTACAATATAGTTTGCTGGGTTTCACGACGAGAAAGTGAATGTGACAATATTTAGAGTCCTTTGAAGCCGTTTTTTGAGAAATGATTTCCGTATTACAACACCTTGATTGACGTAGTCCCATACTTGTATATCAAAGGATGAAAAATAATATGTGTATTTTTGGATCGTTTTCTTTCTCTTCTGGTGTTAGAAAAGACGTGTATTATGTATTCCAAAGAACAGTTAAATTTATTGTTGCCATTGTCAATGCATGAATATACACCCCCCCCCCACGCAAACCCAAATCATCAAATTGCTCTCTACGTTTACTGCTGTCTAAATAGAAGGAGAAATACCTATGAATAAATAATAATATTTTTTTGTCAAAAAAAAAAAACAGTTACAAACTGCGTATGACCACGTGGAGAATGATAAACTAATTTACTCTCCGGAAGCAAGCAAGGGACCATCCCATCAATTCCGATCAAAGGCCCTAAGGCAGAGGCGGATTCAACATATCCCTGAGGATAAAAATCTACTGTGCCCCACTCAACTTTCCAATTACAATTCATAATAAAAACTCATGGAACTAAACACGCTACAAAACACAAAAATTCAAGCAAAAATAAAAAATTAATATACAAAGATTAATAATATAATAAAAATATTGTACAAGGTGACATACTTCTTAGATCAATCGAATGCAAAATATTTATCAACACAATACATGGATTCCTATAAACCAAAGTACCATATTCAAGTAAAGATTGCGGGAACTATCTTCCAAATTGAACTCTTTGGAATTATCTTATTTGCATATTAAAATAAAGCGCCTCCAACATTTTTTGCGTAATAAATTTTCACTCTATCTAAAAACGGTGCGACGTTCAGGAATGCGGTTTAGCAATCTGTACGCAGAATTACCTGATCAATGAAAATGCTTCTGTGCATATTTTCAAAATTTTGAATATTAAGAAACCGGAAGTGGAGCGCGGTGTGTAAAGGAAGTCGGAATGAGCTGTTCAGAAACAGGTTTCTTTTTCCAACGTATTCAAAGTCAAATCTCAAGTTTGCTTTCGATACATCAATAATAACTTTTGTTCGTACGTTATTGGGGGAATAAAATTCTTAACATACATACACACACATACTCACATACTACATTGGACATCATCGCCAAAATTTGAAAATAGAATGTCCTGGAGAGAATTCCCAAAGATCCGAAGAGATCTCAATTTCTTTTTCGACCGACTACAATACTTCCCTTCCACACTCTGTGTAATTCGAAAGTAAAAAATGTTCGGCACGTGTTATATTATTAACATAACACCAAAAAGTATCGTATTTAATAAAACACAAAAACGTCATTTCACAAGTACGTATTATTATCAAACCATAAATCATTCGGAAGGTATTATTGATAAATCGTAAATGTTAAATAACACTAAATTCGCGGATAATTATTTCAATAGATGTCGCCCCTCGGCAAGAGCTTAGCTAGTCTTTATAAAAATCCGGGTCAGAATGGGCTTCTAAATAAATGTAGCAGATAAGAAAAAGATGCAAATATGTATTAAACATATGTAATAAAAATGTAACTATTGGAGATAATACATGTGATTGAAAAAAAAAAAATACTGGAGAACGGTATGGACGGTATCATTGATTGAAAGTCTCGATATTATTGAAATATTTAGGTATATACTTTTCAACTGATAGAAGGTCTGTTAAAAAGATTTTGGGACTGAGGATTTATTTTTCGAACACCATCAATTGTCTTGTATCCAATCTGGGGACTCTCACTTGTCATTTCAATGTTCTCCATAAAATCGAACTCGTTCTTTCTAGAGCTCCGGAGCCAGTGGGTGGCGTCTTCCTCTCGTTCTCCAGCGCTGTCGCTGGCTCCGAGTCTTCGTGTCCGATGAGCCGAATCAGAGGAACTAAAATTAGCACTTCCTGTGCTGCGCGCATTGTGCGTCTGAAGTGAGCTTGTCGTTACAACTTGGCTCGAGGAGCTGCTTTCCTGATGTTCGATGCCAGGACTGGAACGTCAATGTGGTCTGGCGCTTTTGACATTTGATTCTATATATTACTCAGTTAATGCCGGATAGCAACGACATATACTGAGCAAAAACTATGGTTGTGAGTACCCCAGATTGGGGAGTAAAGGATTTAACTAAACATTTGTTTATGACACCCCAACTTGCAGATATGGTTCTAAACGCTTTTGGACGTGTCATCCAAAGATTGGGATCTCCCAACACAAGGTTTGGAGAAATCTTCCACTTCGTTTGGATCTCACATCTAAAAGTTTGAATGACTTAATAATAATAACCTTATTGTCTAAAAAGCAGTTGCAAACTGCGTATGACCACGTGGGGCAATAAAGTAACTTTCTCTCCGGAAACAAGCAAGGGACTCAGTCTTATACATTCTGAACTATAAGGTCGAAATGGTATATCCAAATGTTTGGAGAAATCCTGTCCTTCTTCTAAACATAGATCGCACATCCAAACCTGTTATCTCTGGGTAATACAATTCAGAACCATCCTAAGGAAGTAGGGGTCAGTCCAAAGGCATGACGGATCACTGGGACCAAAAGACCAGTTTTTGTTATCAAGGAATAAATATAGTTTTGAACCATTCCCTCCACAATAACTGAGATCAAGAAATCTGAAGTCCAAATTATTACGGATACATTTTATAAAAAAGTTCAGTCAGAGGCTGGATGTGGTGCGTCCTATCACGGAGGACAAAACGAGTACACATTTGCATATTTCAATCACTTAACATTTTCATTATATTTTGTACGACATTTGAAGGAAAACATTAAAATATCGTAAATGATTACTACTGCACCAAATACTTGATTGATGAATGCATTTAATTGAAATGTCATGTGAAGTCGGGCGTCTCCCAGGGTCTCTTGAATTGATTTCTTCTCGGTCGTTTTACTTAGTTCATTAATCACTCACAGCGAAAGAAAATGAATGAGTGAGGAGACCACGTGAATGTCCAGGAGCCTATACAAATATTGCGAGATTGCCGACTCTTCCTCTCACTGTACGAGGAAACATGTGGACATTTTACTCGTGCCAGCCGAATCTTAGTGAGTTCACATTGGGATGCTAGCCCCTGCATCATTCGATTTGTTGAAATGGCAGTAATTGATGTGCCAACTGTGACGGGAAGAGGACTTGATTTTCCACCTTTACTTTACTTTTTTTTTACTTTAGATCATTTATTTTCGAATAAAGTTCAATACAATAATTAGATACAAATATTGAGTTAAAATTCAATATCTTATCTTTAGATCACCTTGTATGTTTGGTTTTCGCAAAACAAGCTTCTTATCTAGTATCATCTTCTCTGTTTCTGATTTTTTCCGCAACTTTGCCACTTTAACAGTGTTGCCCGTTCCTAGCCAAGGAGAGGAGTGCACTTGTCTACTATCATAGCCCTTCGTATATCTGTCAACGTATCTATATGTTCTTTTAAAATCTCATACTTCATCTTTGTTTCTATTATCGTTCATGGTTGTTTGATATTTAATGTATCTTGTCTCATATATTCCCTTCCTCAGGACCGTATATATGAAATTCCCACAATATATGTGCCAGACTTTCATCTCCTTCTTTGCATGAACATTCACTTACTTTCGTATTCTTAAAACTTTAAAAATATATTTTGAAGTCTTCATGGCCTGCCTGAGACTGTCTGAAGTCAGCTTCTTCACGTGTTAGAGAAACCAGTATGTGGGTGCTGTGGCATGCCGTCTGGAACGGGTGCCACGCTAGGCGGCTACGCTGGGCCATCCCCAGCATCACACACATAACAACTCCGTTCTTTCGCTACATCGGTGACATCTCTTTATTTTTCTATCGCCGTGAGGACTATAGATAAATTCAAAGAGGCATTCCTCCAAACTACCAGCTTTTTGGCTGCCTTGTAAAAAATTGCAATATATTCTAATTTAGTGACCTGACTCGAGTAGGATGTTTCAGACAAACTTTCACCAACTTTGATGAAGATCCAACAAATGCATAAGATTTATAAAACGGGTAACGCAAATAACCAAACATTTTTCTTTATACATAGACCAGCTAAATGAACACGGCGTTGTCAGGGAGAATGAATTGGTTGTATAATTAAGAATAATACTGTTCACAATTAGCGTAGTGACTCCATTCCATTCATGAGGGTGCTAGATTGATTTACATTGGGTAGATTTTTTACAGCATAAGAAGACATCTCATGTGTCTCAAAACCATGGATTAAATAACAATATCGATAGATTTCATAATTTTTCATATCACTTCCGTACATTCCATTTCCATGCAATCCCTCGAAGTACTACCATCATGAGTAATATTTATTATTTTGAATGTAAAAGAAATTTATCAATTTAATGTAAATTTCTTAATCTTTGGGTGCAAATGACATCTTACCCTCATGGAGGATAAATTTGTAACACATGGGGAGTGTCCATTTATCTCGCCAACCACTTGAAAAGTATGCATTCGACAATGATATCGGTGCTGTTCAAGTGCTTTGACATGCTACCCCCTTCCCATACCGCTTCTAGGATTCTTGAGGGTGACATACCCAAGAGCTGAACTTTTACTCTAATTCGTCGAGATTTATCTCACTCACGAAACTATGGAGTCAACTTTACAATAGATCGTTTTTTTTTATTATTTTCATATATATACGCTTCTATATGAGTGCTGGATTCGGATATAGCAGACATAATTTTTCCTCATTTTATTTAAAGCTCACAGTGATAATTTCGATTTGCACAAAATTTAATCATGCTCAGTAAAAAACTCTGCGTGTCTCACTTTTGTGGATCTACTGACGGACACTTTTCTTTATGCGTAAGAATATCCTAATAATTTGTATGTATCGAAACGTACAGCATGCGATAGGAGTTAGATTATATTAAAGCAATCATATTAAAAGGATTTTAATAGGAGTGGAGGTAAAATGAAAATGTATTTTTTCTTAATCGATGGATCTGAAGATGAATCAAAGTTAAATGACTTTTGCATCACCATATATTTCATCGAAATTGTCTGAATATTTTCCAAGATAAATTTCACATACTCAAATTTAGCTTGTTTCATGCGAATAGTAAGTATATAGTATTTCAATCTGTCACTACTCATAAATTTTGCTAAACACTGATAACGTTTCATTGAGGAATGGAAGAATGCAGGATCCGCAAATGAGTAGTTAGAAAATAATTTATTCATGACAGTAAACTTAATATTAAAAGATTTTTCTTACTTTCTTTACATATGTATACACTGAATGATTTACTTATTGCGAATAGTGAAAAATGCGACTGGCTAAGAATATAAATTGATATATTTGAGGACTCAGTTATTAGGAGCTACAACTGCAATACGTTTTTGCGACATCATCGCTTAGTATATTCACTTAATACCAGTAATGTTGACACATGGAGCATACTTAAATTGATTATTTTACAATGTAATGAAGCAAGAGGAATAGGAGCCTAATACTCATGTATGTAATTACATATGATAGAGGCGTTTTTATTGACTTCGTTGGTGGTGATGTAAAAACGTGGACGGGTTCTGTTCACTCCCTTAAAGCACGATCAACTCAGTTTTCATAGTTATGGGGATAAATGTCCTGAAAGTAAGTTTGTTCTATAATTTATTTTATTGGTACTAGTACTTTCAAACATTTATCACTATTGAAGAAAAAGTTTAATGAATTATCGAACATATATTATTCACCAACAACTTTTTCTGGATGAGTATTGATGGGATGTATTTACTAAGCGACTCAAGTACTGAAAGCAAGTAACATCTCAATTCACTGTATTTGTATTCATTGAGTACATTCATTGCGGTGACGTTCTCAGCATACTACTACTGGACGTTGTTGAATGGAGGCATTGAGTATACTGCAAATCAAAAGTTAATCCAAATGCATGAGTGGTAATCAATGATGAATTATGACATCCGGTAGCAAGAGCGACATAATATTAACTTCGATAAATATAGGTCTTGGGAATGAACAAAATATATATTTTAATTGATTATTTTACTAAGCCAGTCTCTCAGTTTTGAAATTTAAAAAAATCTTTATTTCATAATTATTTTTTGGTAATATAGGATAGTTTTAATCTAACAGGTTTGTTCGTTTCTAAACGAATTAATTGGTTAATTTCTTTGATTTTTGTGCATAAGATATAGATTAAAAGAATCGAGGAACACGAGCTTTTAGAAAACTCGAGAATATTCTTAACATTATTTTATTTTTCATCGTAGAAATAAATGTAATATTCGCAATACACAAAAATTATTATAACAAAAAAGCACTGTCACTTATTATTACAACACACATTCAAAACTTCAGAAAATAAGTTTCATAAATTTCAACTTATTGCTGTCCACTGTAAGCGGCAGAATTTATCTTGTAACTCAGAAAATATTATTTTCTGTATTTATTTATTTACATTTACGCCTCCGTTTTCTGTTCTCTACTTGCGAAAAGCAAGTGAAAATATTATGAGGACCGCATTCTATGAGTGCTATGTATAATAGGAGATTCTATAAATTCACAACAATATAAAGTTAAATACGGGAAAACCTCATTTGAAACATACATTGAAACCTGAATTATCTTGTCAGAGGTAAAGTATTAACTTCAATGTGAAAAGAGATCGTAATTATACCAAAGAACACATTTCCATTAACATTTAATAGTTATCATTTGAGATAGGTTTTCTTACGATATTTTACAGAACAGTATTAGAAAACTAATAAAGAATCTTATATTTCAAACCCGTATTTCAATACAAAGATCTTTAAGTATCAGCTTGAGTTTCAGAGGTACTTTTCCGTAGTAAAAAGTGGATCAATAAATTGTAAATCCTTCATTAAATATTAAGTCATAAAATTACTTATGAAGCCATCTCCATGGAGTCATTCTAATTCCTGCCTATCTGGCCGGTGCGGCGATTAAAGCAAACCGCTGTGATGCTCGTAACCATTGGGAGTCAACTGGGAAAGCAGGTTCAGTCTTTATAACAACCTCCAAGAGGACGCCCCATTCACAGCATTAATTTTTCATTTCCACATTCAGACACTTTTGGACAAATTTCTTACTTTGGGTATAGCTTCCGAAATAATAACGTTGTATCGTATATAGAAAAGGATTTTTTATAAACATGCCTTTTTAATACATCGCACTTTACCCTTCAGTGGTCGCGTAACGATCAGTAACACTTTGGGGCGTATTGTCAACCCAAAAGAAACTGCATTTTTCGCGGAACGCGGACAGATAATTAAAACTATTTGGATATTTCTTGTATCTGGGATACATATTTTACCATTTTACCTCGTTTGATGTTAAATTTATTAGTAATAAAAACACGTACTAAACAGAATGATGTAATAAAGAGGAATTACGTGGCAGACTATTAAACAATCCAATTTATTCATCACAAAACTTTACATTCTCTTGTTTATGAGTTACTGTAATATAATTAGCTTCTAAAGAACGTGAAAATGAAAAATCAATAAAATTATTTCTGTCTTAATAAAATTCTAAACTTGACAAACATTTTTCACAAATGAGAAACTTCAGCACGAACGAAAGTGGCTTATCAGCGCGTAGATATCAGCAAACCAAGGCAATTCCAGCGAAAACTGTCACAATCTTGTAATAGATTGTTAGGAAGGTACAGGAAGTTTCAACTTACGATATAAAATTGTGAATCAGAAATACCAATAATATGACACTCTACCCGACCTTCAAAGAGTTAAGAAATTGTAAAATAATTAAGGATAACTTTCTGGACGTTGGACGTAGTGATTTCACATTTCAACTATGTACATTACTTTTGTAATTTGATTTCAAATATAACTTAATTTTGAATTGCCACCAGTTCTGGAATGGTCTCCCTGGTATCATTGCCTGCCACTTGAAAACACCGACAGTGGGAAAATATGCGTAAACAAACACTAAACCTGTATTGAGTCGATATTTGAGTCGTACGCACCGATCTAGATAGGTGCGTACGAAAAGGGTTAATTTTTTAACCGAGGTAGGAGATTTTAGCAAGAGTTGTTCAGGAAGTCTGAAGTTAATTTTAGTGATGCGCAAAATAAGACCATACTATGATATTCTTAGTCTTGTTCTTCTATACTGTTTTGAATAATGTTAATATTGGTCTTGGTTCTTGGTCTTACGGGATTTGCTTATTGCGTCTAGTTTTTATTTTTGGTATACTCGTTACTACCGGTATTTTTGTATTTACCAGGAATATTATATCACTTATTATGAGATTGAATAATGATTATGAAAAATTATTATTCAAATCATTTTTAAATTTTAATCTTTTGATGCAAAAAATGGTGAATGAATGTCGGATGTAAGTATAAATTTATTATGCAGAAAATATAATTTAACCAAAAAAATAAATAACATTTATTTATATTAGGACTAAGAAATGGAAAATCACTTTGAAGGATTTATTTGTATTGTTATAAGTAGGAAAGATGTTTTTATCATTCTTTTATTAAAATGTATTAAAATATACTGTATGCTTCAAATAAGTATCACACGAGAAGTAATTATTGTTGTTAAAATCATATTAAAAATTATACATGTAATTTGTAATTTTATAATTAATTATTTAATTTCATTGTGATAAAATTTCTTATTTTCCAAAATCGCCCATAAAAAGTAAAAAATTCTCCACTGGTTGTCATTCAGTTGTTTTTTATTTGCCTTGTGTTTACGCCAAGTTGATATCAAGCTTGCAGAAACATAATTTTTTTATTAACAATTACAGTGAAATATCATTTTGCGGTAATTGATTAATCAATAAATAGTTACAAATATGCGAATCGCCAGTTGTAACAAAAAGTTTACTGGTAATTTAGTGATTTAAAATATCGTAATATTTTTTGTCTTGAAGTTTGTGTAGAATTATGCCATAATCGATTTGTTGATACAGTGATTCAGTCCTAATCGCATTCGAATTCTTTGACATCTGTGGCAAATGGAGATAATTCAAATGTGCTTGGGGTAGAGGGGGTGGGGCTAAAACCTTAGAAATTCCTTCATTAGTTTAGTCATTAGTTTATTCTTCTAAAGCATAAGATATGAGACCTGCTGGATAAAGGTTAACATTTTATTATTTTTTCAGTACAATAGTGAGCAAAGTGTTTTCCGCAGGCTTCAATTTTTAAATTAGAAATATTTTATTCGTTATTGGTATTTGCCTGGGGAGTAGAAGTTTTGCTCTTGATACCCCCTGAGTCTTGCGTCTCCCAAATCAACATGCTTTGCTACAGGCACTTCTTTCTGCAAGAACGTCATCTCTGATGTTCAATTTCCCATGAGAGAGTACAAGTTGTGCCATTTGTCAACTGTCAGTCTTAACTGTTAGTGAAATTTTTCACTGTTACAGAAAATGGGAGTAAATGGATATTTATCTGTTGACTCATTTTTTTCATAACTCATCTGCGGATTTCGTATGTGAGATGTAGTTTTCCATTCAATAAATTCATTTTAAGTACAAAAAAGAACAAATGGTGAAATCTCTGAAGTACTAGTATTTTTTGTGGCAAAACCAGTATTTTCATGACAAATACCATTAAGGATCTCATTTAGTTCGAATATGGTGTAGTTGATAAAATATTTCGGTGGATACTTTCTTCCAGTATAATTTCTTATTAAGCAAATGACAAATATTTGCTGGGGTGAAAATATATTTTCCATTTACACTTTGGGTAAATTAAATATATTGTAATAATTAAATATATTGAAAAATGTACAGTAATATATTTATATCTCTTAGTGTGTATATCTGGGCGACCCGTGGCGTAGTGCTTAACGCCTTCCACCTATGGGGACGCCGGTTCAAACCCGATCCAAGTAGAATCCGAGGTCGCGGCACGCCTTCTGGGGTCGTCTCCCGCATCCCCCACAACATTCACTCATAATCATTCACCCCATTTCATTTATAATCACCGCTTCAGGGGAGGTGCGGCAGGAAGGGCATCCGGCACACGAGTATTCCCCAGACAAATCCAAAAAATATATATCCATCCTCATTCACCCACCCCACATTAAGTGGGAAAAAGGCTTAAGTGAAGGAGTATGTATATCTTAGCGTAAAAGTTTAATTAAGTCAATACAGTAGTTTAATACATTGCTATTTCAAAACTTTTATTACAGAAATTGTTTCTTACATCACTCCTTGAAGTTGATTTTTATTTTCACTTAAATATCTTCCTACAGTTCAATCGTGTGACTGTAACTCTTTCATTAAAGATATGAGTGCAAATTAAAAACTTTTTGGTATTAATACTACACTGATCCTTCTTTTCATGATCAAGTGGTTATATTGCTTTAAGGAATGGTCTCGCTTCTTTTTTTCTTCTTGCGGTCGCAACACTCGTCATTGCACTAATACACCGGTGCATTTCCATAAAAAGAAACAACTTTGTTTGACCACCCGCGATCTGTCACCACGTGTCTAATAAACAAAGCCTTCAATGACTCCCAAGTATTATGCCAATTAACTTGAAGGTGTCTGTTGCATTAAATAAGTACCTATCTTTCAAATAAATCGTTTAAATTATTTAAAGAATTACAATGAAGGATTTGCCGTGAAGAATTTTATTTGTAGCGGGGCACATGTTACATGAATAGCTTTCAAATGACATCAATTTCTCCAAGATACGTTGAATGGTTTACAGAAACTCGTCATAAAGCAATAGATTATCCGCTATAAATATGTATGAAGCATGAGGTCTTTAAAAGATTTCTTCATAATGAAGTTTACTCTTGAAATTACCAGTATAACTCGACGAACATTTACTCTTCTGTCAGTGGAGAAGAGTAAAAGCGCATCGAATTTGACACGTTTGACGTCGTGCATAGCAAAGCAGCAAATGACATGTTCCACCTCGGACATGTTTTCTCGCATTAAAAAAATACATTACCCTAAAGATGTTTTTGTTTTAAAACCCGAGAAATCTTAAGTATGATTGTGGTGATGGTTACATTTGATGACTATACTTTCCGGATAACTTCTGCCGTGGTGGCTTCTTCTCGAAAATGATGGTTTAATCTCTCCGAACGTTTCTCGCGGTTGGAATTACACGGCGTTACGGCTATTCGCAAAACACACACCACTCGCTGGACTCTCTCGCCCGTATGTAATTAGCATCGGCTTCTCCGTGTTTACAAGAAACATTTCATTCTGCGAAGTGGCCGATCGATTTTTATTAGCTCGTTTAGCGTTGTTTGGGGTATAATACTCGACGATGGCGGAGTAAGCGGTTATCTGATTGCCAGAGGAACTTGTAAAGAGCACTCGGTATGTAATTGCGTGGGCCAATATGTTTTTGAATAAACATGTAATTTGCTTTGGCTCCCGTGCAAGTGGATGATAACGAGCGTTCTAGAACAACCTCCCACTGCAGTGGGAGTCAAGTTAGGAGTGTTTGCTTTTCGATGTTTCTTTAAATACATGGTGTCGGGAGAAAATTTCATATGAATGAGGATCAATTAATATTTATCAGCTGTGAGCAATTATTAACCCAATGAAATATTCTGTGGATATTGACTATAATTATAATGTTGGAAAGTCAGAATGTTTGCTGGAAACATCGTATACCAAAATATTTTATATTATTTTCTCTATTTTACCTTATTCCATGTAACTCGGAGTTTCCCATGGGTGTAATATTTATGGCACTAATTCAAACAGATTTACTTTTTCCGAGTATTATAAGTTTATATTTACTAGAAAGGACTTTGCAGCGTTGGTGAATTGCCACAATATGTTGTTTTTTTCCTGTTAATTATTTATTTTGATTACTGAATGCTTTATGAAGCGTAAAGAAACACAAAAGAATTGAAGAAGAGTGAATCGTAACGCAAAGAGAGTATCAAAATTATGTAATTACACACAAAATTATTTATTTGTTTATTTATTTTCTGCCTTTTGGCGAGGTTCAGGCCACGAGGCCTGCTCTTCCACCTAACATTTGGTCTGGGGTGAAGGAATCGGGAAGGAGAGATGTTAGGTTGCCAGGGAACTTATGGTACGGAACCGACATTGCCTGGTGTGTGTGAGAGGAAAACCTCAGCAGAAAACCTCACATAGTTCGGTCAAACAGGGTTTGAATCCATGTTCTACCACTCAGCGGGATCATGGAAGCAAAGACGCTACCACTTGACCACCGTTGTCGTTATTTTAAAAAAATTATGTCAAGAAATTAAATTAACTGAAATAATAGATTCTCGATGACATTATAGATCACTGTCAGGGATTCGTTGAAAGGTTGATATAACCAATACGGAACCATCAATAATAATACCGTCGCCAATACGAACATTCGTGTTAAGTCCAAAAATGAATTATTCTAAAACCTGAAACTTCACTCGATCGATCATGTATAATTCCACAAATCTTCTATTCGGGAGGTGGGATATTTTTCGCTGATCATCTACTATGACTGAGGGTATACATGATTTCCAACCCAATTCCGGAGTACTGTATTGAATATCATAGTATAGTTACATTCAATTTAGAAATATATTTCGCAAGGGTGTATTTATGCCTCAGGCATAAATAATCCAAAAATTTCGGAAGTCTTCTGTATAATATTAAATATTTTACTTTATTCTTTTCCATTTCCACTTTCATTGGAGTTTTACGATGGAGATGATGTAAGTCCTTCCGGTTCAGCAGGGAGATTCGAAGCCAGAGGATGGATTTAATTGATTAGCTAGCGTTCTGCGTGCCAACGTAAAATCATATGTTCACGATGTAAGGAGTTGTATGAAGAGTCGAAACCACTTATTTACTTATTTAACTTGGAAGGTTTTTCAAAACAGTTATCTTTATTTATTCGCAGATAGATTAGGCTAGCCACGCTCAAGGGTATTCTTCTCGATATAATATATAATTCTTGACCACTTGATATTACAGGAGTATTGTCTTGAGGAATAGACCAGTAAAAAATAAGAGAAAAAAACACTGCATAACTCTCCAACGTTTCGGATATATTCTGTCCATCAGAGCTAAAATACAAAATATAAAAATAAGAAATATATCTACAATTAATAATAGACTACCTAAAAGCCTCTCATAATATTTGCTACGAATATCACAAATAATGAGTACATTTATTATAATATAATGTTATCTTCTTCTTCCTAGCGTAATCCCGCTGGTGCAGGGTCCGCTTTTCTGGTCATTAATCGCCATTTTGTCCGATCTTGTGCGTCGGCGGGTTTTTAAGTCACCATTTATTGCGTCTTGCCAACGCTTTTTTGGTCGTCCTCTTGGACGTAGGTCTTCAACATCAAAATGTAGAACAGAGTTGGCAACAGTACCAGGCGCTGCACGCAGGGTATGGCTATACCATCTAAGCTGTTTCTCTCTCATTTTTTCCACAATTGGAGCGACACCCATATGCTCCCGAATTGTGTCGTTTCTGACATAGTCAATAAAGGAGATGCCCATAGTCCAACGAAGCATTCTCATTTCCATGGCGTGTAGTTGGCGTTCAGAAATTTTGTCCGATGGTCGACATTCGGTTCCATACAGCGCAACTTACCGTACCACTATTCGATAGATCTTGGATTTGATATGAAGTGGCATTATTTTGTCACAAAGTACACCAGTGACCTCCTTCCACCGCAACAAGGTTGCATTTACTTTTGTTCTTACTTCATCTTTGAAATTGCCATCGCTGTGCAGACGAGACACAAGGTACTTGAAGCATTCTATCTTGACTAAATTTTCTCCAGCGACTTAGATGGTGGCGCCGTCTCTTGGGGTTAACTCCCTATATTCCGTCATTTTCACGTTCAGGCGTAGGCTATACTGGGAGAGCCGTTTATAAAAAAGTTTGCCGAGGTGCCGGCCGCACAGCGTACTGTACTGCTGGTGTTCGTATATAACATCTTGACGACATTCACAAATGACTCTGGCACTCCGTGTTCGCGGAGCGCGAACCAAATCAACTCGTGTGGAACACGGTCGAAGACCTTTTCAAGGTCAAGAAATGCTATATGCAGCTGTTTTCTCTTCTCACGATGCTTCTCCATGAGTAATCGAGCTGCGAAGATGGCGTCAGTAGTTCCAGCCTCTTTGACAAATCTACATTGGTTGGAGTTGATTTTTGGTGATTTCACGTAGACATCGATCAAGAATTCTCTCGAAGATCATCACTGTGTGTGTGAGAGTAGACGTACTGGGCGATAATTAGAGCATTCTGCTGGGTCTCCTTTATTCTTGAAAATCGGTACTGTGATGCTTGTAGCCCAGTTAGGGATGTGGCCTGATTCCAATATGGCATTGAAAAATGTAACAAACCAATCACTAGCAGTGGATTGCAATTCCTGTAGTTTCCATAAGTCAGCTGGGAGGCTGTCTGGTCCAGAAGATTTTTGGTTTTTCATACTTTTTAGGGTAGTGGCAACTTTCTGTGCAGTGATTTGAGGAATATGCCCTTCAGTTGAAATATCTTCTGGTATTGGTGGTTGCGGAAACTCTATGTTTGAGATCTCCTCAAAATGCTGTTGCCAGCGCTTGAGAATCACATGTTTGCTCTGTAGTCTTTGGCCCTCCTTGCTATTTATGCACACATAGTGCTCAATATCCCTTGCAGATCTTACTCGGGCTTTGGATAGACGGTAGATATCCTTTTCGCCGTCTTTGGTGTCCAGCTTGAGGTAGAGGCGCTAGTAGTGGTTAGCTTTCGCTTCGGCGACGGCTTTCTTTGCTTCTCGTTTAGCAATGACGTATCTTTCTCTGTTCCCATCTGTCTTTAGAGTAAGCTAGTTTCTGTATGCTTTCTTCGTATCATGGACTTTTTGTTGCACCTGAGCAGTCCATAGCCATGTCTGCTTGTCAATCCGACATCGCCCTGGTTTTGTGGTACCCTGTGTTTCTGCTGCGGCTGTGGTTACTGACTCACAGAGATTAATCCATATGCTGTCGATGGAATTGGAATCCACAGGATGGAATGTGATACTGTTAACCAAACCTGATTTCTAGTCCTGGAGTTTCCAACACGTTACTTTTGCTGGGCCTTTTGTATATCCACCTATCTTGCGTTTGCTGATCTTCAGGTTTGCAGCGAGTAGTTTGTGTTGGGGGGCAACGCAATTTGAAAGTATAACCTTCACATCTGTAACTGTTGGGAAGTTACATCGTCGTGACAGTACGAAGGATCTGGCTTCTGTCACCGCTGGTATATGTTATGAGGTGACTGATGCACTTCTTAAAGAAAGTGTTGCATATGATAAGGGTGTTTGCTTCCGCGAAGTCAAGGACTCGGCATCCGTCATCATTTCTTCTACCGTAGCCATTTCCGCCAACTATAACCAGCCTTATTCTGGCCGACATGCCCATTTAAGTCACCACATATGAGTAAGAAGTCTTCCTCTGGGCACAACAGTATGAGGTGTTCTTGCCAAAATTGATCTTTCTCACTCTCATCACAACCGGATTATGGAGCATGGGCACTAATGTTGTGTAGGCGACAAGATGACGTATCATGAGGCAGTCTGAATGTCGATTGACCTTGGCTACTTGATCTCTTAAGTTGGCACAAACAACAACGGCAACTTCATTTCTGTTGCTTGTTCCATGGAATATAAGCTTGTATTTCTCTCCTATTTCGCGAGATTTCTGTCCTCCCCAACGATTTTCTTCAATACAAACAATGTCCATATCTCGTCTTTTGAGCATATCCGCCAATTCACGGCTTCGTCCCGAGTTCCGATGTTCAGCGTAGAACACGTAGTGGTGCTTCTTTACACTGGGCTAGTGTCTTTAACTGATTCCGCCTTTGAACCTGTAGCCCTCGTCCATTTGGCACGACGGTCGAGTGAGGCCGACGCGCGTCGCTTCTGGCGGACGCCCTTGCATTTACCGGTACAGAAGAGATTGTCATGATCCATTAGTTGCGACAATAAATGAACCGACCGGCCTGTCGCCCCAGCCTGACGACGGGTGCGAATTATACCTAAATCCTGCCAGGTAGTATTTAGGCCGCCCCTAACATGGGGAACAGTCCCCTTTTGCAGCCACTTCTCTGGAGTACAGACGCTGCTGGTTTACCTCTTCCGCCATCTACATCGTATTGAAGTCCATCTTCTCCGCCGCAGGTACCGTTGAGTCTTCACTCCTGACCTTTTCCAGATGGTACACACCGGGTCAGTGTGCTCTGGGACTCTCGTGGGCAGGGTCGCCACACCCTGAAGTAGAGCTGCCTCACAAAGAGGGTCTCTACCCGCTACCCGCATTATAATATAATGTTATAATAANCCTGAAGTAGAGCTGCCTCACAAAGAGGGTCTCTACCCGCTACCCGCATTATAATATAATGTTATAATAATCCTAAAATCTCATCTGCAGCACTTATCCACATCTCCATACATCGCACCAGCACATCCTGCTCACTTTATGTATCAAACACACCCTGCACCAGTCTCCTCTATATGCTCCAGGCACATCCTGCTTACTTAATGCATGCATTTAGTCCTGAGGATGGGTGAAATATATCTGAAACGTTGGCGAGTTATGTAGCGTTTTTACTTTCTCATCTAGGTAGTATATAGAAAGTTTTGTAATCGTGAAGAAATTCAAAAGCGAGATTTCGACGGAAATATCCGTTTTGGACATTCCTGATTCAGAAAAAGGTGTTTTTGGCATAACGTCCGTCCGTCTGTGCACAGCGGTTCTGAGTAATGGATGAATATATTTCATTCACATTTCGTTTTTACGGTAAAATTTACTTGTTGTGATGCACGTACTCTATTCTTTTACTTAAAAACAAAGGGTACTTCACATGAAGATCAAAGTACTCTTTCGAATATTTCTCAAAAACGGTTCCAACGATTTTGCTTAAATTTTCTGTACGCAAGGTACTATTAGAATGCATTACAAGTGCATTCGTGGTAATTCGCTCGAAAGATTGGTATAGACGCAGTAAAATAATTCGTCTGATACACTTATACATTAGTTTACTGTTTCAAGAAGCTGGAATAATATTTAGCAGTGTAAGTGGACCAAGCAGACGTTGAATACACAATTTTTGCAAACTGAAACGACACATATTATGATGATAAAATACATAGGNGGACCAAGCAGACGTTGAATACACAATTTTTGTAAACTGAAACGACACATATTATGATGATAAAATACATAGGAGGATAGCAAATGCACTGCAGATATGAAAAAACAACAATTTCTGTCTACAACAAAATTACATGTAAATCACAATTTTACAATATTTTTGTCACTATGCTGCAGATGGAGAAACGTATATGATTAAATATGTGCAATGGTTTTGCACCACTAGTCTTCTTTTGTATCCTGACACATTCCTCGAGATACTAATCCTGTGATATTCTTCAATCCACATGAAATATTAATTAAATCAGTACATCGGAGACCATTTAGATAAGTCTTTTTGTAATTCCATTAGTGTGAACTTCTTCTATGACCTTTCATTTGGAATTAATTCTCCTGAGAGCTGATGAAAAATTAATAAGATTTATGTCAGATTGTTGTGATACTAAACATGTTGTATTGCTTTCGTTAATTGTGTGTCACAACTGTCTGAAACTTTTTAATTTACATCGAGTTGTTTTGTTTATGTTTCGTTTTCTACCTCAGGTGACGTCAACTACTAGATAAATACTCACAGAGAGATGAAGAGGATACTTTTTCCTTCAAAAAACAAACGCCGTTTATATTATCTTTCAAAACTCTATAACCGACCATTAGAATTCCATTATTATTTTCGTAAATATAAGTCTATTCTTCGAAAAGTAGTCTATGCAGCTAAAGTAATATAAAACGACAGGCAGGTACTAAAATCGAACAACAGAATGAAAGCCATGTCGAATATTCTTAAAAATTACACATCAACTTCTGGAAATCGCGAAGAAAATGTTTCTTTTTTAAACGATGGCAGAATCGTATCAAATCCTCAGGACATCGCAAATTTGTTTAATTCTTACTTCTCAGCAGTAGGTAAAATAACGAACTCAATATATCCAAATCAATGTCCTCCAATTATATCCATCCACATACCCAATACTATGTTCACATCCGAAACTAACGCCAGTGAAGTCATGAGAATCATCAGCTCATTAAAAAACAAATTTTCTACAGGCATAGATGATATACCAGAGTTTATTGTTAAATTTTCGTCTCACGCTATATTAAATCCATTCATAAATATTTTTAATAGTTCTTTATCGGAAGGGGTGTTTCCCAACATATTTAAGAGAGCTAAAGTGAAACCTTTACACAAGAAAGGAAATAAACGTAATATTGGAAATTACCGACCAATATCTCTTCTACCCACTTTCTCAAAAATTCTAGAAAAATTGTTCTATAAGCGTCTTCTAGATTTTTATCAAAAAATGACATTCTCTCTGACGATCAACACGGTTTTAGGAAATCCTTTTCCACTACAAGCGCCATATTTTCCTTCTTAAACGATGTTACCACATCTCTTGACCATGGAGAAAATTCTCAGGGTTCTTTTTCTTGACTTATCCAAAGCATTCGATGTCATCAATCACGGAATTCTCCTTTCCAAATTGCATTCTTTAGGTATTCGTGGACTTCCACATCAATGGCTAACTTCTTATTTAAAAGATAGATATCAACAGGTCGAAATATNAAAGCCACTTACTTGCGGAGTACCCCAAGGATCAATTCTCGGCCCTATACTCTTTTTATTGTATGTGAACGACATGTCATCATCCACATCAGATTGCAAAATGGTTCTTTTTGCTGATGACTTTAATTTACTATGTAAACACGCCAATGTTCAAAACGTTTTGTCTAACCTTTCGACTTGGTTCCATGCAAATCGTCTCATTGTAAACACTGACAAAACAGTGTCTATGTCATTTCACAACAGTATCAAAAAATCTTTACCTCAAAATCTTTATTTCTTTTTCTTTAAACGGAACACAATTAAAAACTGTTACGAATACAAACGGTTCAAGCAATAAATTGAAGTTATGATAATGACAGTACACATTTGGTAACCAGCTCAATCGAAAATACTTTTTGTACAAATAATTTTCCATTAAGTAATACATTTAAGAAAGACAACAGGTTAAATCTCATATTAATGTACAAATTTTATAATACGAACTTGAAAACATTTTATAATCGACCATTTCATAATAATAAAGGATTGTTAATATCTGTCAAGGTGACAACAATTGAAACCCTAACAATATACTACCTAAATTAGTAGTTCTTTATCAGCTGTTACTTTTTTTACAAATGAAGTTAACGTGGTAAATTTTATTTGGATCAGGAATGAAATATTAAGATTACTTTTAATAGGTATGTCAATGAAAACTATGTAGTTTTTCTGCGGAAAAATAGTTAAATAATGAGTTTAATTGTTGTCGTGGTTACAAAACATATTCAGCATTGTCATCATATTCAGCGATTTTCTAGCCAATACTGACTTTTTTAGCGTAAGCGTCGAAAACATATTGAAGGAGCAGCAATAATAAATTTAAAAATAATATGTACACCATTTAGTTATAAATAGAGAAATCCACATGTTCCATACTTGTTAAATACTTGGTTTCACCGAATAATTAAGTTTACACTTGGGATTTGGTGCGTAAAGCGTTCTTGTTTATGGAATTTATTTCATCGGTTATTTTAATTATTGTCTCCCAGCCATGCTCATCATCATCTTCCCAATATGCATATCAAGGTCAGCATGGGACATGATACAATAAATACTTTCAGAGTTCTATGACATGGTATCATCTGTAAAAAACCAGATGAGGCAAAAAGAAAAAGAAAAATATCGAGTCAACTTTCCTTCTTAACAACAAAAAAGTAATCGTAAATAATTATGACGAATCTTTTTTATATTGAATATAGTTCAAAAACTAATCGGTTGAAACATTGCCATAAACGTTTCCGAGTCTTCACTGAATTGAGAACCAAAGATGCTTACCCTTAAGGTATTTTAGTGGGCTCTAATGACCTCAATGTTGACGAGCCCTAAAGTCCCACAAAAAAAAAAAAAAAAAAAAAAAAAAGGAAGGTATTTTAGTACATTTGTAACATTCATTCAAATCTACATTGCTAGGTTGGAAAAAGTACACAGAGTTTTAAAAAAATGATTTCCACCCATGCCTGATATCCGGAAGTCTTGGGACACAATTCATCTTGGGGATAAGTGGAAATGCATAAGCTGTCGGTCTCCACTATCCTTTGCGACTGGTATTTTTCTTCGGTGCCCGTCTGGGTTTAGGTTCAAACTCAATATTACAAATAATTTCCGGTTC
This sequence comes from Laupala kohalensis, assembly GCA_002313205.1. Classification (NCBI taxonomy): domain Eukaryota; kingdom Metazoa; phylum Arthropoda; class Insecta; order Orthoptera; family Trigonidiidae; genus Laupala; species Laupala kohalensis. The sequence goes on from NNCF01126273.1 coordinate 1,142,729, forward strand.
AAATTCTAATAAAAATACTAGTTCTGAATCGGTTTTCGGTTCCGGTTTCGTTCCGACGTTTGCCCCTATCTATCACCTAGATATGTCAGAACGCTCTCCCCCCTCGTGACCCGTGATTCCCACCTCTTGTTCCCAAGACGTCTCCCAACCGGTGAGCGCTTGCTGGATCCCTGCGGGCAACCTGTCCCACTGAGGACGCTTATTGGGAGGCACGGCTGCACGGTAGAGGAGGCGAGAATGTTTTGAGATACGGCGGTGCCGCAGACGCACCTCGTAATATTCATGAGAGATCTCCAGATATTCTTGGAATCCACGAGGCCGTCGTGCTGTCTCGGCTGTGTGCTTTCCTTCGCCAGTTCTCTGGACCTCCGCTGCTGCCTGTCCACTCGTAATTATTCTTTGTTTTAATTTCTTAGCTTATATGTTCAGTTGGTAGTATTCGTTTTTTTTTGTGGAACAATATATCCATACCTCGTCCCTTTCGTTATTTTTATCATGTTTAGAGCCCAGTGGTTCCCACGTGATTGTCATGTGGTTTTCGGGTGACAAGTTTATTGTGGAACAGTTGTCTTCACTTCACATGAAAGAATCGTATCGTGTCGTGAAGAAATGTAACGTTTGACGATGAAAGGTAAATCCTCTGATTAAAAATCAACTAATAATTTATTCATTAGTTGAGCTTTCTTATCATTTTTGGAGGATTATGATTTTTTACGGTTTAATTATAATACCTTCTTAAAAATTATTCCTCCTTTCTTAACCAGTTGCATACCCCTTGTTGGGTAACAACGGATATAGCTAAGATACTCGTTCATTCTCTTTTAGACGTTGTGAGAAAATTTAAAGACGGCAATTTCTCAAAATTCCTGACCTACTTTAATGATCAATCACTTCCGCTTAAAAAAAATAAATTAGGCACATTATTTTGCAGCGAAAACTTTTTAGATTGAATTCTATCGACCATGGAAAAATCCGGAAAGAATGTTTGATTGAGGTTATGTTGCATTTACAAGGAGAAAAAAACGGAAGAGGGGATGAAATATTTCCTCTTTTAGTATTGTAATAATAGTAAATTTATTAATGCGGGATAAGTTATCGTTGATTCTTAAAATGATTTGAAAATTGTTCAATATAACATACTTTAATTATTATAATTCATATCTTAGTTTAAAAATTATACAAGTTACTCAAACAATAATTTCTCCAACACTGAAAAAATTTTCATTCATTTTTACCTAAAGATAATAATTTTATAATTATTCTGACATTAACAACTTGACTCGTTAACCACCACTCCAGAAAATATTAGAGAAAAACATATTCGCTAATAAACAAGGTGATCAATCAAACAACGCCTGTTTTTGGTTGTTGTTGTTTTAGTTCAGAACGTGAAATGAATGAACGAATGTCACCTTGAAAATGTCCCATGGCGAGACCTGAAACGAATCATAAGAAGAAAGATACAAGAGGAAGGAGGACGGCGTTAGTTTCAATCGTAAACGATTACGTCAAAGAGTGATTTGTTGAATATGGATGGAGCGATCTGAAGTAGGAATGACACACGTCTCAGCAATCCTTCTTGATCGATACTTGCGAACTGAGTTGCTCCATTAAACCAAACTAATTTTATTTTATCAAATGATAGATGTATTTAAGAGGCAAAATTCATTATAAGACTTACAACATATAACTATGATTTGGTTGAGATATGGACAAATATTGATCTTTGGAAACACGGGGTTATTTTAGGCGATGGATACATCTAAGCTCTGCTATCTTTAAACAAATTGAGATGACGGAAACTTTAAACGTTTTAAAGCACTTGAAGCCATTTCTGATAAGACATAAACGGAAGACGTATTGGAATGAAAATTCCTGATGACCTATCGTCTCCGTTAATTTTATTTTGGATGAGGGATGACTTTAGATGGAATGTTTACCGAGCACTAACAATTCCGAATCGTGGCTCTACCCAGTTCTGTCATTGTCGGGACAGATGATGATGGACATTCCATGGAAACAACCATAGGTGAGTGAACAGTGAGTGAAAACAACATATAGTCAACAACGATAGGTCAACAGGAAGTATTCATTGAACTTGATGCATATATATATATATAT
>NNCF01126273.1:1144914-1199822 GCA_002313205.1 Laupala kohalensis
ACTATAGTTTAAAACTAACTTCAAATATATCATAACAATAAAACAAATGTCTACTGACGTCTTTCGATTTCCATCTCAACCTCCATAAAATACGTATCACCGGGTGACCCAATAATTCCATCGTTTCAGGGATTGGATAATAATTATCTCGTGTAATTAAGTGAGTCATTTCCTTTATTGTGTTTTTGTTTACATAAATGTGTGTCAGAGTTTATGAACAGAATTCATTAACAACTTATTCCGCTTTTTTCCTCATGTTTATGTGAAAAACTTTCAATAGTGTATTGTGTAAATTTTCAAATTTATTCATACTTTATCAAATTTACATATGGATATTGAAATTATAAACATTACTGCATTATTTACAAGAAAATAATGAGACAAGAGAAATCTACACTTTGGACTGTCCACTCGTTCTAAAAATGTAATTTTGAAATTAATCTAATTATTTAGGTTAGTATTTTCAATACTGGCGCACAAAACAATCTCATATTTTTTCCCTTGAAAGCTAATTGGCTAGTAACGAAAAGTTAATAGATCTGTAAACAATAGATAATATACAATCTCTGATGAGAAAACAAAATGTTTACAGGCAGCGATAAAGTTAGTCCACTCACTCTAAAAGCAAAATTTAATTTGGAAATAAATTCAAAGTAGTATTTAAACGATATCAGTGGTAATGGAAGTATCATATTAATTTAAATAATACTAAACATTTGAATCAAATAAAATGCGCTCGGTCAAAGTGGTTACCCGACATGCAATCAGATCGTGTGATAGCGATAAGGACTGCGATTATTCCATGTCCGCGCTGCATGTGACTGCTACTTCAAGCGTCAAGTGAGTGGAAGTCGCCGCCCGTGAGATCTGAGAGCGGAGGAGTAATTTTGACACATTAAACGCGTTGTCAGTCGAGTGTCGGCAGAGAAGTAAATCTCTAGCACACCGCGTGCAGCCACCTCGTTGCGATACGATAGACGCACTTGTTGGTGGTTGGAAGCGGCGGAGGAGCAGAAACATTGCCAGGATTTAGCAGAAGGAGGGACCTGAGGTGGAATTGAAACAATCTCTTGCGAAGGCTGGCATTTTATTTTTAATTAAAATATGTATATTTAAACACTGTTGGAAAATATACGCAATAGATTTTGAAAATTATACATAAAAATAAATTTTACTTAGAGATTCAGCTAAGTATACGAATCCATAATTTACTACTATAGTAATGTTAGTTACATCTATGTAAATTCAAGACGTAGAAAAAAGAAGAAAATACATACAGATACCAAAAATTTAAAAACTGTAAGCACAAAAAATAATTATATCAATGCAATCAAACTTATCAATCTATTACCAAATGATCTAAAAGGTCAATTAGATAACACAAAAGAATCTACAAAAGTAAATTGAAAAATGGGTTCTAAAAAATCCCTAAAAGTACAAATAGAGTACTTACTCAACGTTTAAAATTTTCTGAAAATTATCTATATGCAAATATTATGAGCACGAGTCAATTATTTAGTATGTAAGTTTTTAGTATAAGTAACTGGTATATGAGTATGAGATGTAAGTGCACCAGTCCTGCGTACAGGTAATTTTGTTTATCTCTGCAGGAATGCAAATCGACTATTGTTATGTTGTTTGTAATTTTTTGGTGAATATTTATTAGAAACCAACCAATCATTGATAGACACTTTAAATCAACAATCCTTTAAGTAAATTTAAATACGCTAATGTTTAATATTTCAGAATAATTTGTTAAGGGTCCCCTTATTCGCTTAACAAATTATTCTGAAACATTAAATATTACCATATTTAAATTTCATCCCGATTCCCTTGACCCTTCGGCTATGTCTTTGGTGAGAGGAATCTTAAAGAGCTTTAATAGAGCAAGATGAGAGAAGATACTATAAATGAATAAATTATAACTTCAATTACACGGATCTATTGGGATCAGATCCAGTCTGAATATTCAAACATCCGGATAACTGGATTTCATCCCAAAAGAATGGTTATTTCCAAGGCAAAATCACTAATAAATATATACTATTTATTTCATGTTTATGGCGAGGTTCTATCTAACTGTGGCTGAGTGAGTTGGGAAGGAGAAATGTTGGATTACCATGGAATTGATGGTGCCGAACCAACATTAGTCTGCAGTTGGTGAAGGAACCGTAGCTATAAACCTCACCTAGTTCGGTCGAGCCGTGGGTTTAAACCAGCGATCTACATATCCCAGTGATAGGTGGAGACGCTACCAGGACGTTTTTTTTTTTTAAATTTGAATCTGATAAATAATTAATTGAAAAATGTGACATATATTTTGTACTGTTAATTTGTGAAGATCCTAGAACGACGATTGCGATGTGAAGTCATTCTAGTAACAAGTGTTAAATCCATTAGGTGGATTCCCCACTCAAATGACAAATCTTTGCGCGTCGTATTCCATGAGAAGCAAGTGAATAACCGATGTATCTTGCAAGGTGCACGATCCAAACCACCACGTCGTCTAAGTGATAGCCACGTCCGATAGCAAGTTGCCAGACTGGACTGCACTTCCGACGTGCCGAGATATGTGCCTGGCGCCATTTCGGTTTTGTAGCTTCTGCCAAGGATCGTCTATGATGATATCTTGGAATCTTTTCCAATTTATTGGTTAATACGAACGTCCTCGTGAGAAACAGATTAACCTATTTCTTAACTGGGCAAGTTCTGGAGTTCTGGTCACAGAGATAATTATTTTCAATCCACTCTATACATGTATACTGTTCACTTCGAAGCAAAATTTGCGGCGCACTTCCTCCGTCTGTCCATAACTTCTATTTTCCGAAATGTATCAGTGAAGGTTGGGGTGAGCGTTCGATCGCGCATCAATTGCACAGGAAAGTGCCTGAATTGCCTTGAGGCCGAGGCAGTAGTTAGAAGAAGGAAAATATCTATTAAAATCAACTCTCACGCCATAGCCTTGGTCTGTAGCAGTGAAGAACAAATTCTATCGTAGCATATTACTCTAAAAGCATTGAATTTTTTTGAAATTTATTATCGAATCCTTACTCCTGGTAAGACAGTCAACCGATTAGTTGTGCCAGAGCGCCGTGGCTCCGTAAAATAAAGATGCGAGTTGAATTAGGGCTTTGCGCACTTAGGTGGTACTCCTTACATTGAGGGAGAATAGAAACAATTTACTCTGACACGCCGCTAAACCGCTTACAAGAATGAAATGAGTTATCCATTTAATCCTTTTTTTTTGTCAAACATTACTTGTCAAAGATAATATGTTTACTTACATGTTCCAAAGTTTTTAAGAAGCTGTCAATTATCCAACGCTGGCAATTTTAGCAAACATTTAGAAAATGAAGCTATAAGTCTCAGAAATTAATGTCTGCATGGAAGACAATTTGTTTTTATTTTCAGATCGTAAAATACAAGGCGTGGTATACATATAAAGCACCCGACTCTTTGCATACTGATCTCAATAAGGTCGAATTTAGGCGTAATTGAGGAAACCTCTGGTACGGCTCTGAGTAATTGAGAAAAACCTTTCTACCTGACTCAGGGGATTCTACGCAATTGATGTCCGCCCGGGGGATCTCCCACATGTTCTCTAGGCACTCTCACTGAGAATTCTATGTCACCCGATTCGCGCAAGGAAACCTATAAATAAATTATTTTTTTTTAATCGAAAAAAAAAAAAATCACACTTTATCACACTAAAATCTGAAATTATTTAGTACCACATGGTTAGTAAGTGGGTAAATGCTAGGATGATTCATATTGTTAGAATTTCTTTTGATCCAGGATGCTAGCAGTTGGCCCCAAGTAGAGAATCGATGTATCGTGGTTCTATTTCCACCTGAAACCTGATGACGGGTATTGAAGGAGAACATCCAAAACATGGTGAGAGTGAATTAACCCGTTGAGATGTTCAAACAGGTTAAGAGACGGATGGTACCCTAACAAAAATCTAGTAATGAAAAATTTACATCGACATGGAAATCATATTGATGAGACTTTTACTGATAAATATCATAGAAATCTCTTAGATTGCGGTGAACCTCACCGCCAGGTAACAGATTAATCATGTTACGTCGAATGAAAATGGGAGACGGGACCGGGGTTCGAAGGCTCAAGGTCCCGGGTTCGAACCCCTGTCCCGTCTCCCATTTTCATTCGACGTAACATGATAAATATCAATTTTATGGTGATTAATACACGTTGGTCTGTTGAATACTGTTAGTTCAGACATCAGATGAATACATTAAGTCATCTTTCCTTTTCATTAAATAGGAATTTCTCCAACAAAGCTCGAAATACGTTCTCCAGACTTTTTTATTTGTGTCGTAATCTCCAGAATATATCCTGTTACATCCAGGTAGTCTGAACTGGACGGATTTATCATTTTTAGAACGAGTTATTTCTCTTCAGAAGGAATAAGTCAAATTTTTATAAATCAGGGAGTGGCAGTCTTCTCATTAGGCACCCTATCGGGTTTTATTCGTACGGAAATAGTAAAAAGAAATCACACTGGGACAAATTCTCACAGAGCTGGAAAAGGGAATAAACCTTTGAATCATGATTTGAAATGGAATATCAAAACATCTCATGCGCTAAAAAGTTTCTGCTCTATGGGAATTCTTCCGAGGTTGAAGGCCGAATCCGACTTGTCTGTAACTCTTTCCTTACGGATGAAACAGGAATGGTGTGAAATGTGTGTAATTTCTGATTGTAAGTGTGAATGATGTATGGATCGTTCACACTTACATGAGTATGGTGCATGTGAAATCATCCTACTGTACCTGTCTCGCATCATATAACATTACACAATAAAATATCATGTTTTACGGTAGTAAAACCATAAACATGGAAAATTACCAAGAAAAATAAATTTCATACGTTCTCCAATGAAGAAAATATGATTTATCCAAAACTGATATTTTGTGAATTGTTTCAACAATATATTCAATCCTCGAATAATTTACAGATTCATTTTAAAGAATCCCGATAATCAATTAGGTTGTGAGCTTAAACTGAATCTGAAACTTTTGTATAGTAAAAGAATAAAGTGAGGTGACTTCCGGTTAATTCAATTTCAATTTCTTGCCGAAAAAGCATTTAAAAACTGCATATGCACACGGAGGATAATACGATAATTTGTTCTTTGCAGAGTTCTGATGAAGATTTGTATCTACTAATCCTGACCCGGGTTTTTCTCCGTTTTTCCTTCTGGTAGAGGCGGATTTATCATACAGATTCTCTAGGCTTTGTCTAGGGGCGTGTTTATTGTAACAATAAATCGTGAATTTAGTGTTATTTCAATTCTTATGATTTTTAATCACTATATTCAGAATAATCTATAGTTCGATAATAACTTGTACATGTAATTTTTTGCTTAAAATTACAAACATATTGACATTCTATTAGTATTATAACTCGCAGCCAACTTTTTATCTTATCTAGGAACTTTTGCTGAAATTTTTGAATCCGCCTCTGCCTTAGGGCCCTTGATCGGAATTGATGGGATGGTCCCTTGCTTGCTTCCGGAGAGTAAATTAGTTTTTTTTTCCCTCCACGTGGTCATACGCAGTTTGTACTGTTTTTTGGCAATAAATTTATAAATTTACTATATAAGCAAGGAAACACTTCACTTTTAATTTGTACATTTTAATTTGTTATTTCTTTGAGCTAGGGATAACTTCGATTCCTTTTGTTCCTTTTATTTTTGTTTGTTGCCGCTACCGTGTTTACCATAATCATTCTGTCTATTCACTTTCCCTTTGTTCGTTTTATTCTGATTTCTTACCGCTCCTCTGTTCCCGCGTTTGCCTGAGGTTTTGCATATTCATCGCCCATAGAAGCTGTCGTAAAAGCTTGATGTGCCTATTATGGAGGCACTCAGAGAAGAGGCTTTCGTAATCATAGATTAAGCATCAAAAATTAGTTGTAAAAAGTTTTTCTGAGCAATGTGTTACATAAAGTTGGTAATTTGACATACCTACAATTCATCATACGTGTTTTGTGAGTTATTTTCCGGTGATACGGTACTAAGATGGACTAATGATCACAATATGAAATGTAGGATCGATTTCCATATAAATCAATGTAAATTCCATTAATTTGTTTGATACTTTCCAAAGTTCATAAAAAAACTCATTTTTTAGAGAATAAAAATAGTTTTTGAAACTATAAACATTAGAAAATAATATAAATTCAATATAAAAAACTAGTGTGAAAAACTAGTATCAATATAACAATCTCCTTCACAGGGACATGACTTAACAAGGCACTCTCAGGGATCACTTTCTTTCAGGGAAACTAAAGCACTCCATAAAATACTGTACAAGAACTTTTTAGACATTGCCTAAAATAGGGCCAGACATGAGTAAAAGAATTTGCAAACATTATATTTGCAAAATTAGCAGTGTGCTCACTTAAGCACGCCGACGAAATCTGAGGCAACAGCCATATTCCGCGAAAAGAATTGACGCAAACGAAACCGATGATAACCGAAGTCTACGAAATTCGATTCATTACACTGAGAAAACACAATGGATGCGATTACTCGAGGTTTGATCCGAAATCAGAGGAAGGAAAGGAGTTTAGTTCGGATGCTATAAAAATGTGATGTCAATCTAGAAGTTGAGATGTCAATCTAGAAGTTGAGATGTCAATCTAGAAGTTGAGATGTCAATCTAAAAGTTGAGATGTCAATCTAAAAGTTGAGATGTCAATCTAAAAGTTGAGATGTCAATCTAGAAGTTGAGATGTCAATCTAGAAGTTGAGNTGTTGCATTCAAATTTTGAGATGTTGCATTCAAATTTTGAGATGTTGCATTCAAATTTTGAGATGTTGCATTCAAATTTTGAGATGTTGCATTCAAATTTTGAGATGTTGCATTCAAATTTTGAGATGTTGCATTCAAATTTTGAGATGTTGCATTCAAATTTTGAGATGTTGCATTCAAATTTTGAGATGTTGCATTCAAATTTTGAGATGTCGCGTTCAAAGGTTCAAATGTCACGTTCAAACATTTGAAGAAATTCTTTCCTCGTTCTGAATTTGGATCTCACATCCAAACCTGTACTCCGTGTACTGTATTGAAAATGATTCCCCATATACAGCGACGTAGCCGAATTCCCGGTGTATTGACTCCGTTCCCATCGCTGGCGAGTGTGATGTACTTGAGGCGAGAATCTGTTGTCGGATCATTTGGCTCCGCTTCTGGATGTTCACGCGGGGAGCGTCGCACGCAGCGCGTCGATGCGGCGCCTGCCGTCCTCTTATCTGCTGCGGTTCGCACGCGCTTCTCGCTCGACTGCCTCAGCTGTCTTCTACGCGTACTCACATACGCACCTTCGGGAGAACCTCTCTCATATAAATGTCTCTTTCCCCAATGCATTCACTGCGATTTTTGTATGAGGTGCCCTTGGCAAATGACGCCCACCTAACTTTAGATCTATTTTTCTGTAAATACTGTTTAAATGAAATACAAAATTGGATGGAAAGACGTAACAAAGTTTTATGAATTGAAAAATACTGATTGTGAGGAGTAACTATTAATAAATTTCATATCAGTAACATTTTTTAATAACTTTCCTTGGGCATTATTAAAAATAGTGTGCTTATTACTGCCCGGTTTGTAAATAAGGTGCTGGATGCAAAAATACATTCCTAAGTTTTGTAAATCTTGAAAGACATTAATCTCATTCAGATGGGGTTTTAGAACACAAAATTAATGAAACAAATCAAAATAAAACATGAGAAATATCAAACTTCTGAACACACGTAACGTAACATGAAACTTACCTAATAATTCTTTTATAACAATATTTTTAAGTTCAGTATTCTATTGCATAAAAAATAACGTGTGTTTTTGTATTTAAAATATTAGAAGAGGCCCTTGGGGTACGGCGCGTGACTGGTAATATGGTGGTACGAGCGACTTGAGTTCGAGCTGGTGTGTTTCAGTGGTGTTTTCTAAGAGTGCGTGAGTCGCTGCGCAAATCATACGAGTAAAATGTATGTTTTCTGTAGTGCGGCCGTTATATAACAATGTGCGTTAATGCTGAGACTGCCTTATTTTACTGTTTTTTATTTTTATATCATGTTTTTTACGATGTTTGTTCAAGTCATCTAGCCAGATCTTCCACCTAAGCACACAAGTTGAGCAAAGGAATAGGGAAGGAAATATAAATCGAAGGTAATTTAAGGTAACAAACCGACGTTGGGCTGGAATAGATGTGAACTGAACACTTCCTCCAATTCGGTTATCTGGAATTTCGTACTCGCGCTGTTCCGTTTAGCAGTTCATCGGGAGCGTACATGCTACCACTATGCTATAAGCATTTTATTGTGTGTTCATGATCTTTTCTAAAAGTTTTATTGTATTTCTACCAAGAAGATACAATTCTTCTTCGCGAAATTGTTGCTTTTATAACTTAGAAAAGTAGATTTGCGAACTTTGTTGACATCATCAGTTATTGGCTAAACTTATTGTCCGGTCGAAAAATTGAACGACCTTTTTACATAAATTTTATTGCAAATGCTAAATAAATGTATAGGATGGTATTTTATACATCAAATGACAATCTTAATGCCAAAATCGTTAAAGTGGTTCGAGAAATGCCTGTCTTTCTGCTTAGCATTATAGCAATGATAATATTCAAGTGTCACAAGAAATAAGCTTCCGAAGTAAGGGGGCTTTTCAAAAAATTAATTTTAGTTGAAAAGACTGAATAATGAAGTTAATTAAAGGCAAAAAGTTAATTGGGCGTTATAAGTAACTCGCGGCATCTGTATCCAATATGTTGTCGTGTTTCTTGGTAGTAGTAGGTTTGACATTTTCATTTACTCTGCATAGTAGTATTTATATTTTTTCGCACCTGTTCATCTTATCATGATAATGAAGTGTCGTTCCAAACTGTGAGAAAACGTTGGTGGTAGTGTACGTAAGAGGAGGAGATTCGCATCGTGAGCTAATTGGAAGAAATAAACCCTGTTATTAGAAGTACTTGGAGTTCAAAGAGGATTCCGACTTTCGGTGAGGATTTTTGTTGGGAATTTTGTTTCATTGCTCTTTGTGTAGCGTTGTGAAGATCCAAGAAATGACTTTCCTTAGACAGGAAGTTAAAAATTGAGACCTAATGAATATTAGAACTGTATCACTGTGATTAGACTGGTTTCGTAATGCATTGTGTGCGTATTAACATGTAGGTCACTAATTACATGGTGATGTTGGACTAATTATATTCCTTACTACGTTCCATACATGAGAATCGGTTTTTGTAATTAGTTTCGTGTATGGACAATGTTACTTCCTTCATGTGGACCCATCTTAATGTCGAGGCGGAGTGATCCGAAAGAATGGAGATGTAATTTGCCGAAGGAAATTGATCGTGGGACACGGACACGTTAATTTTGTGAAGAAATTGCTGAAGGAGGAAGTGTAGTTTTTTAAATTAAATATTAAGTAGGCAAACGTAAAAAAGGGTTATCATCATCATAAACAGCTTGCATGACAGTTGGGAATTAATTTTAAATGGAAACGGTTTATGATTTTTTAGTCTTTTTTATAGAAAATTTAGTTCTTAATTAACGTATCCTAACGAAATAAAATTAAGAAGTCTATTATAGGTGCCAATCTATGTCATTAAGAGTTAGTCACAAGCGACAAAACAATTCCAGAGTATTCGGTATGACGTACCTCGAGTGCCATACGTTATCGATTCGTTTCCTAGAAGTAGATGAGAGTATGGATTGCAAAAAATTATGAATCAAAGAATGAACGCCCAAAATTGTCAGTGAAGAAAATATTTCTTAGGGACTAATTGAAAATGTGTTTAACTATTAGGATACGTTAGGATTAAACTATGAAGAAGGTTGTACACCGTATTACTATATTGCCTTCGATTTCGGAGATAAAAGTCATTCATCAGTCATTATGAGGATGTGAGATCATCAAGACGTCATGATTTTAATAGGATTTTAACATTTTCTTTTTGAGCTTCACCAATTTGTCATGATAATTTATGGAATCGAACATTCATAAACTTAGCATACTTCCGTTATCTTATCTGCATTCCAATAATACATTCTGAGAACGAATGTTAGGGGTCAAGCAGATAGCCATGGCGTGCGAATGTATCTTTTTCTCAAATTGAGTTTTTTACCTCCATCGAATATTGACCTTCACTGAAACGTGAATCAATATATGGCGTGAGAGGAGTAACTTAATATATTTGTGATAGACATATAAGGTATGATGCCAAGGCTCGATTGTATAATGCGGAAGTTTAATTCCTTATATTCCAAATAGAAGAGATGTGACGTTAGACTGAATGAATGTACGTCAGTTTTGTGAGCTCTGTTATTTCCCAAGAATTTAGTGATATATTTGTAGTTCTTCCATTTGTTTCTTACTACCAAAAAGAGATCATCAATGGGACTGCGATTTGCTTTTGCAGCTCCATAATTTACGCAACAAGAAATATGAAGATGCGTTTGTCTTCTTGACAAGTATTGGACTACTACTCTTCAAATCACTGCAGTAGCAATTCGACTTGGCGGAGATATATGTGAACCAAGTTCGATGATATATTAAAGATGTTTCAGAAACATCGATAATGCAGAACGAAAAGTAAAGTTTGATGGAAGGACAAATATGAATCTACATCAGGAGTATATCCACGCTCATCTTTACGTACGTCTTAGTTACATACAAATGTTTTATACATCCTGATATTAACAGAGATGGTAATTACAAATGGCAAAAATTCAGTTTCGGGAGGTGTGTTATTAGTTAATTATTTAAACACGTTTAAATGNAATGTTTTATACATCCTGATATTAACAGAGATGATAATTACAAATGGCAAAAAATCAGTTTCGGGAGGTGTGTTATTAGTTAATTATTTAAACACGTTTACTATGTATGAAAATATTATTTAGATACCACCTGAAGTACTTGAGATCTTTAATAGACAATGTGTTTAATGGATTATGACAAATATGTTTATTTACTGGTATTACCAGAGGTTTATTGAGTAAACTAGCATTTTAGTANAGGTGTGTTATTAGTTAATTATTTAAACACGTTTAAATGTATGAATGAAAATATTATTTAGATTCCACCTGAAGTACTTGAGATCTGTAATAGACAATGTGTTTAATGGATTATGACAAATATGTTTATTTACTGGTATTACCAGAGGTTTATTGAGTAAACTAGCATTTTAGTAATTAACATGATTTAGAGAGAAGGATTGAACTAATCTCAGAAACAATATTAAATGTTTACGATTTTTCCCGTGTACTTCGCGTTTAGTGAAGAAAATCTTTCATAATAATACTATGGTATCTATAGGAAAACCCAACCAATATCACTAGAGAAATAGCACTTACGGTTATGAATAATGAAAATGTACCACATTAATAATTTCTTTGTAAGAATTATATGATGAACCATACATTTCGATGACGTAGCATCCACCACTTCTAGTAAAGTGCAATTTACAATACTAGTTATAATTAGTGAAAGGTATATGGAAGAAGATAATTATACAGATAGAAATAACGTAAAGAAGAACAATTATCGAATTAATCATGACATCCAACCGCAGAACAAAAGATAAAAAATCTACGGAAGTGGAAGAGGCAAATACCATCTGAGTCTCACTGTCGTAGGGAACTACTTCGGAACCTGATATTTCATATTTCGTGTTCCATGATATGATCAGAAATCATAAGAGATGAAAATTATGAACTTGCGAGGAACACATCATGATCTACTCAGAGCGGATGTGAAGCTTCTATTATCGATTGTGACGTATTTATTGGATTCGACTCAGAATAGTAGGGAGCAATCTTCCTCTTGGAGAGACGAAGATCGTAAAGATCAGGCCACGGTTCGTGAACGAAATAGAACGAGGTAGTGGTTATGTGCAAAAAGGAAAACCTGGCGTGTTGCAGATTTCCTTAATAAAAAAAAAACTTTGATAAATGAGTATGAGAACATCCTTGTTACTTTATTTTTTCATATCTCTATCACCAACTTAGCCATCTACACGTCACGAGGACGAATCATGAATCCCGAACCAAGAACAAGAAGGCGATTTTAGGCACGCGTAAGAATGTGGAACAGACTACAATTAACAGAAGTAAGAAATAAACCGGAAATATTTTTTGAAAGAAATACAACGAGACGTAAAGAGAGGAGCAAAAGAGAGTGTGCGTTAAGCCCAGGTTANAGAAATATTTTTTGAAAGAAATACAACGAGACGTAAAGAGAGGAGCAAAAGAGAGTGTGCGTTAAGCCCAGGTTATCCAGCAGGACGAGGAATTGGAAGAGTTTTAAATGAAAATGGAACAAAAAAGGTTAAAGTTAGTCAAATCAAATTACGAAAAATCAACGCAAACTTACATCACTTTCGTGATATACAAGTTGATCTTATTTGGTAAATAAGTGCTTTCTCCATAAGACGCAATGTATATCAACATTAATTATAATTGCAATTATGAATTTAAATGGCAGGTGAGGTGTGTTTTTCAAGTTGAAATCATAATAAGTACATCTACTCTGTTTATTTATGCCGATTTAAGATATTTTAATGATTTAATTCTACTACCTTAAACATCACGAATTGAGGAATATGTGCAAGTGACTAAAATGGTACACCGGTTGATTAGTCGCATTCAATATAGAACCAAAAGTAAAGACGCCCTCTAGAAAAAATATGGATAGGGAGAATTTGACTATATGTTTGTGTACTTTTACTGGTGTATTTTGGACAACACCATTTTGTCGATTACGAATATCACAATCTTCGTCCCTCTTCACTAAGTAATTCGATCTCAGAATATATCATCACTACACTCTCGCGCTACATTTTAATTACCATGGTTTCATCTTACAGGGTTTTTTCTATCATCTTACTGCTGTGACGACTTCAGTCTTAACTGCTGTCTCTACAATGAATTATTTATTACAATTTATTTAGTTTAGGAGTTCACGGCGTATCAATGCCTTGGAATAATCTTAGCCTTCCCTCTACCCCTCACTGAGGTTCAAACAACTATCATCGGGAAATAATCAAAATAATTGCTCAACAAAAATAAAATTTGTCCAAAAATTTCCCTATAAATAAATTAATTAAAGTACTTTATATAAATACATCAGGATTCTTGAGCCATATTCTCAATAAAGTAAAATGTATTTACAATCTACGTCCAGTGATTAACAGCACAATAAATCAGATTAAAGGTGAACATGATTCGCGATTACCTATACCTCCACACCAATTGAATCAAACAAAGTCAATCCGATTCAACTCTATTCTTTCAAATCAATATTCTGTCTATGGTCATCGTGTATGATATCATAATTATATTGTATATAGAAGGAGGCAACAAAAGAAATGTAGGTCACGGATTCATAATATAAATCAAATAAGACCTAAATTTGGAATATCTTATCTACATTCTGACCAACAGAAAAACGAGAAGAAACTACACATTCTTTTGCAATAAGCAAGGAACTGTTTGTAATAGTAATGAATTTTGTGTGACCTGGAATTTCGAAACAGAATACGACTTATGGAAAGAGGAAAAAAAGGCTCGAAATTTTGTGTTAGGTAAAGTAATGAAATAAATCTACTCAACATTAATTTAATTTTGAAATTTATTTAATCAACATGATTATTTTATATGCTATAATAATAATCATCTGAAACATGTTACGCATCACTATTTTCTTGATTCCCGTGATTAACATATCTTGGCGATTAATATTGTCTGATTGTTGATTTATGATTGACTGGGGAAGATTCTGGCTCCAATGGTGTTAGTTAACCTTTTCATCTACGATTTTTGTTGTGCTCTCCTCAGCTATTAGAAGTGAAGGGTCAATAATAAAAAATCCTATAGTAATGAGTCAGATTCACATTGATTCACACATATCCTGATTCGTTTGGAGTGAAGAGAGCTTTAGGATACACTTATGTTTTGGTATATGAACACGTACTTCACTCAGTTGTTCCATGAAGGTTCCAAATTTTGGATGGAAAGACCCCAGAAATCGAAGTCTCGTGGTTCGATTACTTTACTATAAACGTTTAAATGAAACACTATTCATTTTAGAAAAGGGTTTCTGTATAGTTCCTTGTAACGTAAACGCGCCCAACGATATAATATTTGCTTTAATATTCGTTATATAGTCTAATATAGACTCATAGCGGTGGTCCAGTAGCGTCTTCGCCTCCAGCATATCGCTGAGCGGCTAAGCATAGGTTCAAACCCTCGTCAGCCGAACTATGTGAGAGAACTATACGAGATTTTCAGTTCACTTTCTTCATACAAATGTCGATTCAGTACCACTTCACCCAAGGTGGACATGTAGTTCTCACAATCCTCACGAAAAGACATGACAAAAAATTTAAAAAATAGTATCTTCTTTAATTTTTTATACTCTTCTGAAAAGTTCGTAACTTTCTCACTCTTCTGAAGTTTCAAAGAGGAAAAAAAAACTTTTCACTTTCTTTTTTCTCATGATTTTTTATTTCGTCGATGAATCACCCCTCTCCCAATAAAGAAGTTTAATTTTTATTAGTTCGAAGAATGAGACGGGAACGTCTTTAGATTCCCTACTAGATAGGTTTTGTGACTCGTCTTCCGCACATTACTGATGATGTTCCGTAGAAGATCTAAACTTTGAAATCTCAATTTATATTATAATCCCATTCTTTTCAAACCACATCCTCATTCGTTTATCGTGTAAATCTTTCAGAAGCTCGACCGTGAAAAAGAGAGATCTTTCATGGGAGTAGGTGGACTTCCCTAAACATTGGCTGTGATAAATCCCTTCCCCAATTCTATGATGTGGGGGTGTTAGCTTTTATTGGTCCCTATTCAGGAGCTAACATTTTAATAACACTACACAAAAGAACCTGTTCTTTTCACGGAATATTAAAGTAATATGAAACAATTCAGGAAAACAAAAAAGAATACTTTTTTGTAATTCTTAATGTAAGTTATATTTATAAACTGTAGCATTATATTAAACATCTTGACACTGAATACTTCTCAATATATCTGAATCTAATTGGGCAAAATTTTTGTGGTAGATTCATGCGAAAATTATGTTATTTATTGATGTTTCGATAATTTTACATTTTTCTTCGTAACTCGTCAATTTTTGCAATCAAAACTCAATGCAGATGACTGTTCTCATCTTAGATTGTGGATTTATATCCGTGGTCTACTGTCATTACCCTCATAAGACAAGATATTTCCGGTATATTGTTTAAACGTTTAGTACCAAGAGCTAATAGTATTAGCTAAACGATTTTGTATTTGTGATGGATAATGAACATTTTCACCTCACTTTACAAAGATATTTCATGGATTGTTGCATAGACCAAGTAATGGACTGTTGAGCTCAGAGTCGATTTCTCGATAGTTCAATCGGTAGAACAATGGCACCGGAAAGACTACGACGATTATTCGAATCCTATCAGAAAATTTAACGGTGATTTTCCGAAGTTTAAACGTTTAAATTCACAGAAACTGATAATTCACATGATAAGTTTAGTACCGATAGAAAATAATAGCAGTCTCATATGAAATAAATTATGGAGATAATTGACTATTCCAATTTTATTATGTAATGGTGTGGTGTTGATAGAGTTTTTATAAATCAATGAGGAAAACACCAAAAAACAAAAATTCTGATAGAGACACTATCGTTATTGATGACTATTCCAACAATGGGAATAACAGAAATAGCCGAGTTTTGGAAAGTCACAAGTCTATTCTGATGCTTGAATGTGTTAAATTGAATGAACATGGGAAACAGCACTGGAGATTGAACCCGTGACCTCCAGCTTAACGCGCTGCTTTACTGACACTGCGCTATTCCATGATATTTATCACTCTGTGCTATTCCGTATGTCGAATGAGATTTTCTCTGAGGTCCGTGGGTCATCGCAATTTGACAATGGTAGACGAGGTAGGGAGGCAATTTCCATTTTCATTGAATATAACAATGAATTTGTTGGCGACGTGGTTAACTGAATTTCAGATAAGTATGTACGTTAATTCTGATGCTCTCAGAATTCTTCCTTTGAAGAAGTAAACGAGGAAGAAATCAGCTAGAGGAGTTACAGTTCTGTTCGGTTAAGTGGGTTTATCTGTACTGTGGTGTGACGCCATTCAGAAAATACTTTTATAACAATATGACTATCGCACATTTAAAGTTGTTGAATACTTTGAGCCAATATAATGTAGATTTTGAACACATTTCAGTAGGTATGAGAACCTTGATATCCAATTCGTAAGAAATTAATAAACTAAAATAAACAAGGGACTTTGTCAAGGATTGAAAAACTAGTATATTTTTGTTACTGAATTTCCGAAGTCGTGTTTTGAAAACGGGAGTTGGCAGCTGGTGTTAGCATTGATGTCTTCTGTCTGCTTGGTTCCCTTTGGTAAGAAGATTGTTTACAATACTTTGTGGACTAGGAAAACGTGTAGTGAAAAGGAAAGTTCCTTCTTTAGAATACAAATCCGAAAGGTGAAATGTAAAATAATAATAATAATGATAATAATAATAATAATAAACTATTCAATGGACTGTGAAATATCTAAACTCATTCAGAATTTTGGATGAATGTACTTTTTCGTAGGATATTTCATTCGAAAATATTTGATTTTGTTGATCGGAAAATGACTTGTCTCATAAAAAGTTCATTGAACTCTTCATTTTTGTTTCAATGTTTTTCACCCAGTACGTTTCTTTACAGCGTCACCCTATCCTCCCAAGCAGATAAAAGACGCACAGAGAAGAGGCAGCAAAAAGATTGAAAGAAAACATACAAGCATCTGGTCGATGACAGCCTGCGCTCCTGCAGTTTCTTTGCTTCGGAGCCGAAGCTTCCTATCGGCAGTCAAATAATTGTTCATAAGAAACCTGCGAAGTAAATAACTTACGAGGATGAATAATATTTACTCTTCCCATTTTCATATGGCGTCGGTAATAAGAATAGTTTTAAAGATGTTGAATTCATGGAAATTTTTCTACGGTCCTAAGTCTTTGCTGACACCAATATCTTCGCAGAAATATAATAATAATAATAATAATAATAATAATAATAATAATAATAATAATGATGATGATGATGAATGGATCGGTAGGGTGCAAGGATGGATGGGTCGGTAGGGCGATGATGCCGCTGCCCTTACATTGGGTCTTGTACGGTTAGAGGCTACAAAGAAGCAAATATAATTGTGACAAAAAAGAAAAAACTGGAGACTGATTTTTTTACACGTTCTAAACATTTCATAGAATAAGTTGTGTAAAGTGCCTAACGATTCAAGCTCAGGTTTGTGGTCACCTAGAATTATATACAATTATTTATTGTTATCTACTATTGTTATCCAGATTTATTTACATCATTTTTGTTATCGAGGGTAAAATTCCTACCGCGAAAATTATTTTGCGATGGAGTGTCCGTCATAAATATGGCTACGGGATCCATAGCATGATGTGGAGGCTCTGGTAGGGGGATGGATGACATGGGAGATAAAATAACTCTCTCGAACATCCACGATTATTTTCTGAATTTTAAAAGTATTACAGTACCTATCTGAAGAACCGAATACAGAAGATGGAAGATTTGAAGGTATGGAACACAGGGTACATTGTTTGGACTCTAGCGTATCCTATATTTTATTCTCTGACAAGCTGATTTTTCTTCCTTCGCGAGGGTCATACGCGACAATACATAAAGAATTTATTCTTAATAAATGTGTATACAGCTATATATAAATAAAATAATTTATTTGAATATATTTTAATTTATTTTTGTTGTTTTGAAAAAAAAAACTTAACGCTTACCAATAAAATCTTGCAATCTTGCAAATTTTCGTCATATATCTCATTGTTTTATTAAGCAGAAACCTCTCTCACAAAAAAAGGTGCATTTCCATTCGCGAGAGCTGAATAAAAATTTAAAATAGTGACGATCTCTTCCGGGTAATTTCACGAGAACGTGTACGGGACACCGCTCTCGCTACACACATTGATACATGACGCCTGCATTTAGTGAAGTTGCCGCAGGAGTAGTTTTCTTCTAATAATGATTAAACATGTGTGAAACTAATTTATTAGCATTTTACCTAGCCTATTTTTTAAGTAAAAACATTTTGCCTCATAAAAATAATTCTCTATAATCCTTTTAGTTTTCAGATTATAGGTGACAAATTATACAGATCAAATCGTATTTTTATATATTTATAAGATTGTAATATTGTGGGATTCCTGTTTTCGTTCTGGAGGAGAGAAGTCAGACAGCTGGAGGAGAAGGAGGTTGAAGAGGAAGAGACGAGGGACATGGAGGCGTGGACGGTGGAGGCGACTCAGCTTCGTCTGTGCTAGGTTCTTGGCACAAAGCTCCCTTGTTTCACTCGTAGCTTGCTTAGCTCTTTCGTTGAAGCTGCCTCTGGCACGTGCCAGACACCTTCTCCCTCTCCTCGTGTTTTTCTTCAGTGCGCTCGCACTATTTTTTTAGTCCCCACAGAATTATTCTGATACGTCGTTTGGTGTATGTGAGATTGTTCGAGTGATTATTCGTTTTGATATTTTTTTGTCTTGTGGAACATTTATCTTGGGTGAAGATTAATCGTGTTTTTATGAACCTCAATAATTGTTTTAAGAACATATGTATTCGTGTACACGAACTATGGAACACGATAAAGAGCGCTAGTGAGGTTCAATACTTCGTGGGTTTAACCTCTAGACGCATCGTGAAACATTTTGGGGGTAATAACGTCTAAATATAATCTATATTTCCGTATCAAAGTTATACAACTGCGATGATAAACCGCAGATGATTCACTTTTCCACCATCTCAGCTGTATAGTCTGAGACATTGAAGTGAAAAACTACAAATTTTCTGATCCCGCCGGGAATCGAACCTGGGTTATCTCCGTGTGATAGTACTAGCCTTGAGCTGCTGAGGAGGATGTTCCGAAGTATTTATATATCTCGAAATTTTCACGAGAACACCCAACGATGTAGATAAAATTCACAGTATCGAGGTTTGGGGATTAAAAAGTGATCTTACTTGGTCATAAGACTGGGTCTCACTCACTTCTAAATGTTCGTTTTATAACATTTTTAATAATATAATGATATGTCAACTGTGACGGACTGAGGACTTGATCTGGAACCATTGGCCGAAAGGACAGTACGTGAGTTAGATTTCCACGGGTTTAAGTAGCATTGGGGTGGATGCCACGGCCTACCTTCTGGAATGGGTGGAACCACGCTGGGCCTCCATTGGTTACATCTCGTTACTTTTCTTTCGCCGCGTGGATAGCTATCCGAGCGATTAGCTGAGTCAACCCGATATTTCATTGTGTTTTGGGAAAAGATGACACAAACCTCTCAGGTGCATTTTAATTTCTTTGTTTCAATGCTGCTCATCAACCCTCCTTTACATTTAACGTCCTTTCAACATTTTGCTTGTATAATTTACTGTACGTGATAAAGTTATTTAATTACCTCAAGAAAGTTTCTGCATTAGTTTGCCTACGAATACAAGAGACTAATGCCCTCATGGAGGATAATAAACTTATTTTCTCTCTGGAATCCCATCAATCCGGACCAAGGACCCAAAGGCAGAGGCAGAGGCGGATTTATCATTTCTGCGCTCCCCAACAAAATAATGTCTTGCACCCCCCTAAAATAAGACTGTATATAGTTTTGTTGTAACATCTACAGAATATCAATAAATTTTGAATTTAATAGAATACAAAAAAGTTATTTCACACAAACGTACAGATGTAAAATCTTTAAATTATTCGGAAAATGTTACAAATGGATTGTCAAAATTACAATGAATCAAAATTCGAGATAAATAATAACAATACTATTAATGTGACTTCTACCCTTAGGCCAGAACCGAGAGGACCTATCTGCAAACGCTCCTCTATCCAAAGGAAAAACCGGAGAAAAACTCGGGCCAGGATCATGATACCCTCCCTACCTCTGTATGAAATATTTCATCCAGTTGTTTTTATGATCTTTCATGTTTTCATCGCTTTTGATCCGTCGATTAATCCATCATGAGCGATCCCCAGATGCCGCGAGTTTCTTAATGGTCGTCTACAACGCGCGAGATTCCGGCAGACGAGAAAGCTCTTTTTGCCGTTCATTCCGCCAATTACGAATCCCTGTCCTGAGGGGACGTTCTATGTCTCACAGCATCTCCTCCTTACTAGGGTCCTTAAAGAAAGGAAACCGCCAGCCGTGTCCACAACTTTAGAGCACATTATTTGTCAGAACAGCTATATTTACTACGTACAAATTCTCATTACCCTTTTGTCTCTAGCGGACACTCGGTTCTCCCCTCTTATTGATGGAGTGGGGAGAAAGGGAGAGAGCCACGATGCGATTATGTGACCAACGACAGGTGATTCAAACCACTATGAGACTGTGCAGTCTTCCCCAGACATTTGAGACATTCCGTATTATATTTCCGCAACTGCCGGTTCACTTCGTATTAAGGACTCTAGCTATAACAGACGAAACATGTTAATTATTGCGACGTCGGCCTTTCCAAAGCACAAGTCTTTGAAGAAATGGCAAAGAGTGGCAGTGTTATGTGCGAATGAAGGAACTTTCAGAGACTCCGCAATGTTTACTCTATAGCGCTAGTTACTGAAAGTTTTATCTCCCTCGCTCTAAGAGAGTGGTCCTGCTTATTTCTTCGTGAAATATTGAAAAATATTTGGGTTATGTTTGTTTAATTAAAAAGAGATATTTTTGTTTAATTAAAAAGAGAAGTAATATAAAATTCGTTATCTGCCATTCCATTACAATTAGTTTTGTATAAACAATATTAGTTTATTGTTCTCTTATATTGTATGTTCATTATTCCTGTTGTAAGTCAACATTCATGAATCTGCTAACCACATTGATTACAATTTTTTCAAGATAAGGATCTCTGGTTGTACTGGCAATGCGTTGTTAATTGTTTTATTATATTGCATTCAGTTCTTACACTATTTTGAAGAAAGTGACACGAGCTATAAATATAATTATTCTGGTCTAGACGTGTGCGTACATGTTTCATGATTCCGGAGAGTTGTTTTCTGATTATTGGTTTTAATAGTTTTTATTTTTTCTCAAGAAATTTAAACTCTACAAAAGAAAAATTGTAATTATTTAAGCAGGGAAGTAATACAATCTTGAGATGAGCTTCTGTTGGCGTGTATCAAAGCCGTCTGTCTGGTCCAGCGCTGTCTGGCCGACAGATGACGAGGTCGGCGTGGCGAAAGCGTAAACACAAAGAATGCATAGGAGGCCTTGTGCGAAGAGAGGGGTGTGGCTCATCGTATGCGTCACAGTGGGCCATGGAACTGAAAAGTCAGTGCAAGAGCCATTTCCTGCTGGATGTCTAATTTTTTGACAAAATTAATTCTAATTAAAAAATGCCTCATTATTGTCTCATTTTTTGACAACAAGAGAAACATATATTTACTATTAAACATAACCGGTTTTCAAAACCTAGTGTTGTTCAGAAAGTTGTCAAAATTTGTATTTCTAATACTGTGTACTACGATGAGGATTTTAAAGAGTGATCCATGTCTAATTTGGTCTAAAGACTTCATATGTTCTCTAGATGTAATGTAACCATTAAATCGAATTCATGTAGTATATAAATATCGTTCATAATAGCGAACTGTCAATGATCATTATGGAGAAGAATAATTAGTTTGAAATACTAAAACAAATAAAAATATGATAATAAGCAAAAATATTTTCAAAACAATTTAAATCATATTTATTATGTTATTATTATGTACCCTAGTTGATTTGATTACAAATATTATTTTATAAATATATTCCCCTAATATATATATTCTTGTAGAATATTAAATGTTTGTTATTATGTTTTAATGAATTATTATTTTGGGTTTCGACTTAGTTCACTCGCCAACACCTACTAATTATGGAAAATAAAAAAAAACTGCTCTACAAAATGATGAAGGTATTATTTTAAAATTTTACTAAATCTCCTGTTATTAAAATATATTTCAAGGTAAAAATGTGTTCCGCTGAAAGATTTCTGTGGGAGGACTTTCAGTACTAATTGATGGTTAATAAATTATGTTATAAAGCTTGATCTTAAAGATGTTTAAAATTACAATTTTGAATGTTCGTTTGTTTGATAGCTTGAGACGCAAATAGTAAAAGGGTCTGAGTAATAAATAGGTTAGGTATAATCGTGTAAAATCTTAAACAATTTATTTTTTTCATTTTCAAAAACTATAATCTAGCATTAACGTCCAGAAATACAATTCCGAGTCGAGGATTCAAATGATTCAGTCGCTGTTACCTTGTGTAGCCCTAACTTTATGGCAACGACGTCACATCGCTTGAATAGTGCCTTTTTGGGACCTCAATTCTGTCCACTCCCTAACTCTGTAGAACTGTTGAAAGCTGGGCGAAAGTGTTCCTTACTGGAATTACATTTTACGAATAAATCTATATCATCATGAATTTCATGGTAATTTTAGTGTCTAACTTTCTACCATTTAAAACCCAACGTGATTAGGAATATCATTTCTAATCAGATCCTAAATGTCACGTTTAATACTCGGGGAGAGGAGAGCACCCTTAATACAGGAGGGGGAGGGGTGGGAAATAATGTTGACAATTTGAATTCTCCCCCATAAAATGACCCAATTTTGTTCAAATTTGGTACATAGAACAGTTCAAATATAGTGACTTCACCAGTAAATGTTGGTTAGTTCCTGAGGTTAAAATACTTTTGTTTCCAGAGGTAAAAGTAACAATTGATATCTATTTTAACTTAAAGCGTTTATTTCATTTTAATTTTTCCTCATAACATAAGGTATTTGAATGAAAATAGAAATATTCAAACAAAATGTAAATACCATAATCCACATATGAACGCTTGAGCGGGCACATATGGACAATACTTATATTTTGCCTAATAATTCGTGAAATGTTAGTTTAACAATTCCCAAATAAACATTATCTTGTAATCATAGGACAATCTACATGTTCAACCATCCCATTCATATAATGCTAGAAAAAGAAACATTTCCGTACTTCCTTATATCCGATGGAAGATTTCTTGCGATTCATTAGAGAAAACGATTGTTAGATGTGTATGAGTGCAGTGGTGGATTTTTTATTTTATTTTTAGAGCGGGGTCTTAGATCTTTCGGGGTTCTGAGGTCATGGAAAATTTGGTGGAAAATAACACAATTTTAAGTCTACTGTAAATAATACACGTACCAAACATAATTAATTTTTTTCATTTAGTACAATAAAATTTTATTTCTGGTGTCATTTTGGGGACGGAAGGTTGACCTTTCGGTCTTCAACTCGGAATCCCCAGCCCCCTTGAACCCTCCACTGTATGTGCGTGTGCAATCTGCTGTTGCTTGCTCCAGCGAGGCATCGGTCCGAAGACGATGCCGGCGCGGCGCCAGATCCTCGTCGCCCCGCCGACGGAGGCCGTTGCCGTGAAATCGGAACCCCGCCATTAATTTTTATCAGGCACCCATCGCCCCTCCCCGCTTCCTGAAGCAGTAGCTTCATTAATAAGCGACGTTTTTGGGAAGCGATAATCGCTTAGCGAGAGCGCCCGAGCGAGAATGCCGCTTAATGCGCGACGCACGCCCGACGCCCTCCTGCCAGCCTTCAGATGTTCGCCTCTTTTTTGTTTGTGTGTTGGTAACGTTGTTTCGTCACACATTGGTATCTGTTGCTTCGCAGATGAAGAGATTATCACTGTTATTTTTTTGAATAAAGTCGTCCAAGTAATTCAATGTTTGTGCGTTAAACGCCGACTGTGCTTCTATATCAGAGAAAATTTGTGCGAAACTGTACGAAACGACCTTCAAATAATTTTTTTCTCGTGTGTGAAAATAGAGAGTTAATAGCTAAAACTTTAATGAAGATTTATTTTTTCGTAAGTACTAGTTTATTTGCGTCATTATATCAATCTCTTTTATTTCCTTCATTAGAAGTCGAAATGCATTCTCTTGATCAAAGAAGTCCCAATATCTCAATGCCAAGTTATTTCAGGCAACTAAGATTCCAGGATATGGACCGAATGAATCAATTACGGACTATTCAATTTGCCGGAGCACTGAATTATTGTTGATTCCGTGGTGAAAAGTAATCGATAAAGACATTAGCTTGACTTGGACCTCACGATGAAAGCAATCATGAGGCTACGTTTATAAACATTTTAATTCTGTTTCCTCCTTGAACGTGTCTTGTAATTAGCAATTGTCGAATCAAGATGCTTCTTTCCTCCGCAGCTCTCCGCCTCCGAAACTGATGAGTCAAATCAAGCGGAACTCTTCGCAAATTAATTCGTGTACAGAATTATGCGTTATCGCTCAATCTTCTCTCACTCTGCGTGAGCTGGTGATTGGATGGTCTTTCGGGAGTGGAGAGAGAGTAAGATGATAGGAGAGTTAGGAATAGAAAACAAAGGAAAGGAACAAATCATGAATTATTAAAGAGAGGGAAGTGATGCATAAGTGTAAAGTGAAAAAAAAAAAGAAAAAAGAAATAGTAACGTCGCCATTTAACCGGTACAAATGTATAGATTCGCACAATATTTAGCAACCTTGTTCCGGATAGTTTTGTCTAGAATAGCGCAATCCAACCTATCTTAGCCCACAAGCCTTTTTCCATATACTTTCGAGCAATCGGACCTATACAGGATGGAGTTTGACAAAATGTTCCCCAACCTATAAAACTAATGGGTCATATTTTGTTAATTTATAAAGCGATGTTTTGATTCTCATATTAACAAATTTATATTATTTCACACTGGAAAACTTAAATAGTATATTTCTTTATTTTTAGAAAGTGTTTTTAATATTTAATGTTATATTACGTTTCCATACAGTGATTCTGATGGAGTATTCCGAACACAATTTTCTATTTTCTCACCGGACTTACCATGTCAAATACTTATTCTGATAGCATAGATTTATTTTTGTGCCCCCCAACGTTTGATGAAATATTTGACGTAAAATGTGCTATAATTCGCGGGTCGTGTAAAAAGTTTCGCGGGCCGCTAGTTGGACAGCATTGGTCTAGAAGAATCATTCCGTACGGCAGCGTTCTAAGTGGTGACTGAATTCTCTCATCCAACAAATTTTGTAGAAGAATCGTGACTTGCATTGCATACGGAGTCCTCTCACTGACAGTCTCGTTTTCTGAAATTTCATATAACTTTCAGCTTTGAACAGAAGGTTATGAACTATTATAGGTGACTGGGGTAGCATAAAGTTAGTGTATTTACTCCGTGCTTTCTGCTGCGTCAGTAGGAAACAAGGTCCCTCTTTTTTTCAAACGAATGCTAGTGTGGTACCTGCGGATCCACCGACAACCTGAACATCATCAATTCCGAAAATGTGGGTAAGTGTAAGAATAGCCTTTGTGCCATAAATGGCGATCACAGCGAGATCACTGATCATAGTGGGAGGTAACCTGATACGCGATATATGGTGGAATAAGCTCATGAAGGGGTGTAATGGTAAGTTGCTCTGTTATAAAAATAGGAACTGACATAAAAAATCTGGTGTTCATTGTTAGAGCAAGAAACATGTATTCACTCCTACCGTTCCACGAGTTAAAATTATCCCTTTTTTTGCTCAGAAATCTCTTAAACGTGAAGATTCATATATATATATACATGGGAAAGGCAAAGAGAAAGAAAAGTGGTATATTGTAAGACGAGTACGTGTATGACACTGTATTCCGGGTTGTACCGGATTTGTGAAGGAAGAGTAATGCAATTTCTTGGTCTCCATACAAAGAGTAAAGGATACAGTGAGCACCACTTTCCGGTCATTTTGATCTCAGATAATCCCGGTACTAATTTTATAGCAAGCTGAGTGTGTCTGGTAGGTAGTCTGGACGTTGATGTGTGAGAGAAAATCCATAATTACCCCGCGAGCATATGATTACCGTCATCTAACCAGTAGTCTAGGACGATAATTAAAAATGTGTTACAAATGAGACCAAGACTATTATGAAAACAAAAATTAATGTTTTGGGTGAAGTAGTTTATAACTACAGTACGTTTACTTACAGCTATGTAACTTGTAAACAGTAGATCAGGGAAAAATCATCCAGATATCAAAAATATAAAAACTGTAAGAACAAAAAATAATGATTTATTGCAATCAAACTTTTCAATCTGTTACCAATGATCTAAAAAAATTAGATAACAAAAAGATGTTCGAGCAATAAATTTCAAAATGGATTATGTAATATTCCCAAAGGTACAAATAGAGTGCTCATCATATAATTTTCGAAAATTTATCTACATGTAAATATTATGAGCATTATACAGTAATTTAGTTTATAAGTTTTAGAATAGGAAAGTATGAAATGTAAGTACACCAGTTAACTTTGTTAAGAACATAGATAACTTTGTGTACAACTGCAGGAATGTAAATCAAAAATTGTATTGTTGTTTGTAATTTTCTGGTTAATAAAGTCAAAGCTGAAACACTTACTATGTTATTTGGGTCTGTAGTTAGCATTTCCAACTACTCAGTCCATGTTTATTTATAAGTGTTTAAAGACGTCTCTATCAGAAAGAAGATAGTGACAACGAACCGTGACTTTTAGATTCCGCACACGTCTTGTCTTAGCTTCCACACTTCTCCCCGTGCATGACCTCCTTCAAAGACGGATTCTAGAAAACGGAGATTCCTCTCTTAAGAACGTGTCTGGCCTGCCGATCAGGAAGTCAAAGCAGATGATTCTGAACCGTAACCACCCAAACTTAGGTCTGTGTCCTCAAAGGAACGTCTAAAGCGAAAAAGAAGTCACGAGATATAAAAGGAAAAGCGCAACTCAACGTTATCCTCTGGATAAACTCATTAGTTCAGTAGATAAAAAAAGTTCGATTTTACGTTAAACTCAGTTTCCTTGGTCTTCTCCCTCGGTGGTATTTTTAGGCTACATTCGATGATTTGTTTTTATATGTTGGCATATTTTGAAATAAAAATAAAATGTAAAAACCGATGTATTTTTATAATTTAAGAAATTTTTTCTGTTCACCTTAATAATTTTAATGAACTCTAAGGATACTTTTTATGAATTAGATGTTTTTATGATGAATAACCGCAGCTTTACTTGCATTAATTTTCTTTATTTCATTTTAATGTTGATATCTAGTAAAAATGTCGTCGTGTCTGAATCGATGAATATCGATATGACGTATTATGAAAATGTTTTCTTTAGTTATGATGAATAATGAAAATGTTTTATTTTTGAAACTATTGATCTATCGAAATCTGCAACAACAATGAGAGAGGTTCCTTGTAGCTCTAAACTAGAGTGCACTTATGAACATGATTTTAATGTTAGGTCAAATTAACGTCGTAATTAGATAGTCGAGAGAGGCTATCGTTTGATTTGAAGAGTTTCCCTTTTTTTCATTTCTTAATATTTATTGATATCTTTGAAATTTACGAAAGACTACTCATACTCTGATTGCTAAAATTCGTTCATCACAATGTTTTAGGAATTACAGAGTAATCTGTTCAACCTATCTCTAGTACGTGTATGCAAGTCAGTCATAAATTTTACTAAACCACCTTACTCATAAATTAGTATTTCATATTGTTTAGATTGTCCGTGATAAATAAAATGATCTCACATCATGGACGTACAAGAATATGTAAATCGCTCTGTAACCACTGTATAAAAATCATAAATTACAAATAATTAGGTGCGTGTGTAAAAAGTTGCTTCAATAACGGAGGAAGAGTACGGTAAGAGTAATCAGTCCATATGTGTTACATAATAAAATTACACTGCAATATAATCACTATATTATACATTGGTTGTTGTTAGCAGAAAGCAGTGTCGTTCATTAGTGCTGTGTACGTATATGAAAATAATAAATGCGACAACCAAAAATATGTAAGATTACATAAATGCACACCATAAGCAACCTGAATTAAATACCTAAAAAAATCCTAAATGATATATTTAAAAAATATATCACAGGAAAACACCGATGACCGTACTATTATTGAACATAATGTAGCAGAATATTCGTTTTAGTATGATAAAATTTATTTTATCATTATATAATGTCTCACTATAGACATTAGCGAAGTGACAACTCACTGGAATCCTTTGCCCGTCAACTCACAAAAATCGAAAAATTCATTCAAAGAAATGATTTATAACACCCAGGAGATCTTTGGAATGAAGAAGGTAAATATGTAATACTCTAAATTTTGTTCTTATGAGGTGAGAAAATGAGAATGAATGAAAAAAAAAGTGTGCTTTGTCTTATTCTAATTTTCTGTTCATAATCGCTGCGAGAGCGAAGTATGATTTGTACTATGACTTTCTCCCGCGTTAATGAATGATCCTCCTGCATGTAAAAGTTTGTCTGGTATGGTCCACCCAATGTATTAATCGTTCAGTGTTTTACCGAAAACAGTGCATCACCGTACGTATACACAATAGAAGTGGTTTAGCTCTCTCTTATTCAGGAGGACATGAGTTCTAGGAAATTTTCCCTGCTTCGGTCAGAATTTCCATAGGTTGAGGTATCTGCTCACCACGGATCATCATCCTCTTCTCCTCTTCCGTCATCTAGAACAGTTGTTCCAAACATGTTACATCCTGGTTTTCAAGTCACCCGTCAAGCATTAATTTTCACTGAGCATTCATAACCTTCATGTTTGAGGTGGCAAAAAATATTTTATATATTATGAACGTCTGATATATTTTCAGTATAGACAATACTCTCGTCAATTATTATATAGTATAGTATACAAATGATATGATATTAATAAATAATCATATAATATACAAATATTTTAAACGAACTTGTGAGTAGGTAGTTTTTATTTCAATATTGTACTTCGATAACTAATTTCAGTCACCGTCAGGAGAATGTACTAACATAATTAGGTAATTATTCCGCTTTGACGTTTTTTTCTTTATTAACTATATTTCCATAGAATTGTTTTTATGTATATGTATTGTATAATTCTACTATTAACGTCCATTATATAATCAATTAAAGAAATAGTTATGGACAAACTACCTTTTGATGGACGAATACCATTTATTTGTGCTTTTTTTTATCACAACATTTCGACTCTATGTTTGAGTCGTCGTCAGGTGTAACAAACCTCGAGTCAAAACGTTGTGTTCTAAAAATAGCGCAAAATTAATGGTACTCGTCCTTCACTAGGTCTTAAGTCTAAAATTATTTCTTTAAATGTAGTTTCCTTGTTCATTTTCATTTTTATAAATTTATTATAATGTATATTCACCTGACGATAACTGAAATTAGTCGTCCAAACATAGTGTGTTGTAAAAGGAAGTGTCTATTTACAGGATTGTTAAAAATATTGAATTATTTTTTTCGTTTGCTATTATTTTCTATCCATATCTTGCAACTGTCTTTTCGGAGAACTAAAATATATGCTTCATAGATCAATATATTAAAGATATCGTGTAGTGCCGATTAGTGCTGAAGAGTGCCCATGGGAGATTAAATAGGGCATAACTCAATTTCATTGGCGTGGAAACGAGGGATAGATGATATGGCCAGCATCATTTTCCTGTAGCTTTTATATGGGGGTATACCCGGTACTCGTTTTACAGAAATCTGAGTGGGTTTGGGAGTCAATTTAGGAGTTGAGTAATGAATGAAAATCTGTTCACCTTATCGGGATTCGAATACCGATCCTCCAATCTACAACTTTTAGTTCTACCTTCTTTGTGTATTTGTGTTCTCTTATTTATTACGAACAGCTGAAAATGTTTATTCCGTTCATAAGTCCTTGGTTCGTTAAGTGAAGAACGAGGATTCGCACATGCAATTGAATAGATGTGCTGATCACCATTCCAAATTGACTACCGAAGGAGACACTCCAGTAGGGTGTGGCCGCGTTGTAGTAGCAGGTGCTCCCGCCCGCGGCGATCGACCAACGCAGCGTCGCTGACGCCGTACACAAGACGACCGACGCGCGCCAAGCGGCCTCCTGCTCTCTTCTCCCTCTTCCACATCCCCTACCTCATTACGGTGTCGCTGTGAAATTTAATAAGGCGCTCGGCCGCAAATTGAGTCATTACTGGCGACCGGCCGCTGCCGACCAGCATTAATAATGCATTGCCTCTTTCCCATTGCCAGGCGTCACGGCTGGAGTTGTTGGTGTGAAGGTACCTGGCTGGCGTAGGAAGAAGTGATGATACGAGGGGAAGGTGATCACTTAGGATTCGTGAGTGGGTGGTCAAATTACGACGAATCGAAAGCTGTTTTATCGAGGTTGAAGTTTTGACGATATATTTTCGCGCGTGAATAATATTAATGTTTTCCCAATACACTAAGGTGGTTCTTAAAATATCGACTTCTGCAATTTGTATGGGGCACTCTCCCATTTTATGTCGATAAATTATACTTCCATAAAAATGTTGGAATTTAGAAATATATTTTATCAGTCACTACCAAGCATTACAATTTTGCAAATTTAAAAGTTTGTACTGTCCCTTAAAACACACAAAAATTGAGATTAAAAAAAATTAAGTATTATTTTCAGACATGAAACAAAACCTCAGGTATTACATTTCAGTTTCAAAAAATATTATTTTAAGAAAAACCGCCAACAGTTCACTTAGTACGTATATTAACGTACCAAATCTTTCAACAGCATTAAAGCAAATATATTGTATTCATATTTGAAATTGACCATTTTCCATACATTTCGAAAACAAATTATTTTGTTTTATTTTTAAATTTAAAAATACTACATTCGTATTCAGCAAAGTCGATTTCGTAAGTTACGATAATAAATGTTTTTGGAGGCCCCATTAATGACAAATTCAATAAAATATCACGCAATCCATATTTATTAACGGAAACTGGATAATTCTTATTGCCTAAAAGGAGAAAATCGTGAGGAGTTTTCAGGAATGTCAAGTTTACTTAGCGAACCTCAACTTTTGTGAATAGCTTTCGAAAGCATTGCATTCAGCAGTTTCTTTTCGTTTATTTATGTTTCTACATATTACAGTACTCCTATACAAGAAAAGAATTATGTATAATTACTTATTAAATTAATTCTGTCAAATAAATATATAGAATTCTTCAAATTTTCGTGAATGATGTCGAAGATTTAGCGATGATGTAATTTCATATTTTGGATGCTGGTGCTTGGTTTCGTTTCGTCCTTTACAGAATGTATCGAAGAAGAAATTAAAACTCGAGACTCCTTTTTGACTAGGCTATATATTTCTATTTTTCACCACAGGAACCGATTTATCTTATCATTATCATATGCAAAGAGACACTAAAAAGTTGAGAGAAGCTCTCTCTCTATTTCCCTGTTTTTATTTTGTTCTTATCAAAGTCTCTGATCCAATGATTTATTGTTCGCAGGTGACAACGTCGTTGTGCGGAGTGTATCGACCGGTGTTTCCTGGCCTGGAATCCAGGGTGAGCATCTCATCTCTGACGTCTTTACCTCATTTTTTTAATGTTACAACAAGGTTGTTATTTATGCTTGCACCAAATTATGTTGTCTGTGTTTGGAATCTTACGTCAACTTCTCTTCCATGAATATGTATGCAGTTTCTTTCGATACATTGTAATATAAAAATAATTAATATAATTGCTATACTTTCATGGTAGTTGAATGTATACAAAATTATGCTGGTGTATTTTGGTGTCCTGGGGACGAAGAGCAAATTTAAATATCATTAATAAAATTAATATTATTTACAATAATCCTTGAGCTACCGTTGCTCCTGGAAATATTGTTTTATTAATTATCACACTTGTGACAGAGAACGATGATCCATTGATTGATCATTCCAAAGATTTCTGAACGCGTATTATTATAATAATGAATTATATTGTTTAATTTTCCTAGCAATATATCATCAGGTAGCTCCTTCACAGGCGAGCAAGTTATCACACGCAGGTGCGTCGACTATTCAAAACGTTCCCAAGCTCTCGTGAAGCTAATATTGTTAACATGAAGATAATAGTTAGAAAAATTCGTCACCCAGTTGTTTCATCAGATCATTCTGTAGGTGATTGTGTTAGTTCCGATTAGCTTTGTCATCCCGCATTTGATGTAGTTTCAAGGACGTCCGGAGAGCGTCCGGGCGGGGTTTTCTGCACTGTCCAGTTTCTTAAAATAAGACGTGTGAAGAAGGCCAATCATCACGATCGTTCGAAATTCGCACGTTTCCATCTCCGACTTCTTTGTTATCATAATACTCACCTCTTGATTGCTTCCGGAGAGTTAATTAGTTTATTGTCCTCCTCGTGGTCATACGTAGTTTGTAACTGCTTTTTTGACAATTAATTTATTTGTTTTTTTATTATACGATTAAAGACACGATACATTCAACTTATTTTATTAATATGGAGAGTAGAAATCCATTTACGTCTGGACTTTAGCTTCATAATATGGGGTTTCCTTTCACCTTGTGCAAGATTTGGTAACAGTACTGTCCTAGGCGGCGGCGGTCCGTCACGGGTCTCATCACGTAAGGGGCTTCCAAATTGGTTACCATAAATTATTTAAACTCTCAAATTTGATCATTAATAGTATCCGAAACATTTTAAAAACATAAATAAATGTGGAGCTGTTTAATCAATAAAACTCAAATTTCAATTCTTTTTAATACATCAGAGCGTTGGGTATGTAGTAGTAGGCATTCAGAAAACGTTTGTGTATGGGAGTCTCCAAAAATATTCCCGCCCCGGGCCTCTTGATATGTAGGTACGTCATTGGATGGCAACCTTAGTTCCGATATTTCGTTATTTCTTTGAAAGTACGACGAGTGTGCCTATTTTGTGAGGACGCCTCCAGAACGGAGTTCATCGTCCAGAGGTCTTCGTTCAGATTTCTTCCACAAGATGGCTGCATTCCGAGAAGCAGATAGACATCTGAAGGGGACGGTCGCTGCCTCCAAAAGCGCGTGAGAAATCTGATTCTCCAGTTACGGACACAAAACACGTAGCGGAGGGAACTCCCAATATGGTGTCGATGTCTGATCTTTCAATTCTGTGTCAAACTAAGACGAGGGAGATTACGGTCTATGACGTCATGTGACGTTGTTCTTGGAAATTAGGTTCGTTTGTTGTGTTTGGCGAGCGACGTTGAAATTCTGTTGCATGCACGATTTCAACTCTGTTGTTTGATATTAGAAAGATACAATAGTTTTGTACATAAAGTGTTTATTCTATAGAAAATTACTTGGATTGTGATAAATTTCCTCATATAATCCTAGATAAAAATAAAAACATGGGAACGTTTTGCTATGAAAACATAATCATAGAGAAATACATAATCGTGTTATTGGGCTTATGGTCATTATGTAATGTGAATTATTCTGTCGTACCCGAGAGAAAGATGTTCGTATTAACAAGCTTTCCTTTTTATATATTGCATTGTCTTTATTGTTACGTCGCGGAATATTCCTCACGAGGATATTTCATTTCCTTCGAAATGAAATTTGGAAAATGTTTTCGAGTATAGTTTTATCCCTTCGTGATCGTGTGAAAGTGATATTGTTCCGCATCAACTGCTAAAATTACTTTCAAGCCTCAATGATTCTTCTTGTGTGTCGTATGATTTGCTAGATTGTTAGCGGTTGTGCTGCATCATGTTATTACTGGAAGTAAAACATTACCACCGTTTGGCGTCATTGCTCACGTCTCTCCATTAATATCTTTCCGACAAAAGTTTTTCTTCTGTGATCATTCGACCACCGTGGCGTGGCTTTTGTTGATAGAGTTGGCAGAATGTGATTTGAGGCAATCAATTGCTGACGGTGTGAAATGTGGGTTTTCCGATTCGTTGCAAACCAAATACTCGGCATGGACGACCGCAATATCGGTTTTTGCCGCACGCTGCGCTGTGGTCTGCGGTGATCCTTTTGCCATGTCGTCCATCGTTGAGTCGTCACTTCAAAAGCGGTGGGATAGCATAGGAAAAAATACTCTGAAACTATATGTGGTGACTGAGGTTTGTATATATTATGTATTATCATGGGAAATTTTGCAAAAATTTCATTTCCAAATTTGTTGTTGTAAGGTGATAATATTCGTATACAGGACTCTATATAAATAACTCTAATGACCTATTCGTTGGCAAGCCCTAAAGCCCAAATAAAAAATCGTATATAAATTAGTGAGGGAATGACTATTTGCTATGTGAACTTCTGTAAGATAAAATGGATAAACCCTGGAAATAGAATTCTGAACACGTATATTATGCAGGTGCGCAAACCACCTCCTTTGTTTTATAGGAAACTTACGATTCTTTCTTTATTAATTTTTAATTTTTGTGGCTAATCATTGAACACTGAAATCCCTTACTTTATGAATCTAACATGACATACGTAACTTGACTGATATGACTTGTGATTGTAACATACAAACTAGTGAAACAAATGTCTTACTATTTTTGTAACTTATATTGATCCCAGGAAAGTTTTAGTCGATGTTGAGAATACATAAGCGGTGTTATTTTTCATTTAACTTTAATTAATGAAACAAGCGAAGGCACGGATAAATTTGTCATTGAAACTATGTGACCCAACGTGTTATTCGTCTTCTTATAGGGAGCGCGGAATAGAACAGAAACTAAAAGTTGTAGTGCATGTGCAACTATTATCAATAGATGAAAATTTAAACCATGTTGTATAGTGGTATATGATCATAAAACGTGTCAAAACCCATGACAAACATGTTATTGATTATAGAGAAATATAACATGGGGGATGAAAGAAAATAATAGATTTTCTTTTAAACAAATATCTCAGTATATAATACCTCATTAAAACCATCTCTTTCTGAGTTTTTCTTCTAGACTCATCAATATTCCTTGTAATCAATGACGCGTTACTAGCAACCACCGCGTCACCGCAGTCTGGAGTCTAACCGCCACCACATTAATGTGGAGGGCCATTGAGTCCACTCTCCCCCTCATCGCCACGAGAGGCAGACATCTCAATTGACCAACACGCTGACATCTGCAATGCTACAACTCATCGGCGTATCGCTCCCTAATATTCCTCACCTTCAAAAATATTGCAGGGATATTAGAGTCGACGTTTTCAATACACAAGTAGAGTGGTTCTTAAAAAAATAAACTTTTGTAGTGGGGACAGGACACCCTCCCGTTTTGTTTTGTCTTAAAATAAGATTTCTGTCGAAATATCAGGTTTTAAAAATATATTTTAGGGGTCACACTGTATTCTAAAGTCACAAAATTTCAAATTTTTACGACTTCCGAAATATGTTTTTAAAATCTGAATTTTTTAATGAAAGTCATATTATTTGAAATAAACAAGAGAGGGTGTCCTGTCAAAATATTTTACAGAATTCCGTTCGAACGCGACGGTTCCTACGTCCAAAAATAGCATTGACGGTTCGCATGTTAAAAAAAATATCCTTCTGAAATTTTGACGGGTCGCCCTCACATTTGGATTTACGTTCTCAAATTAAACTTTCATTATGTTTTCAGATTAAAAAATAATTTTTTTAAATCTTGAAATTGTGGGATCTCTAAAGTTTGTTAGTGACCCCTAATACATATTTTTAAAATCTGAAATTTTGATGGAACATTTATATGAAGACAAACCAAAATGGGAGGTTTCTCCATCCAAATTTCAAAAGTTGATTTCTTAAGAATTCATACGTATACGTATTCTTTTTCCCAATATTAAAGTAACTGTATATTATCGTATATGAAGATAGTGTTTTAGCACATTGGCTCATTCCATGCTTTCGTAGATCTGTAGTTTTGCGCCTATCTGCAGGTAACCACTATACGAGTTAATCGAGATGTTAAACGTGTGACGTGTAATTTAAATATTTAGGTACCGCGTTCTGTAGTTCTTTAATTCTGATTCATGTATTTTATATTATATGTAGTCTCAATTTCGTGTTGCAGTTTCTGTGAGTTTATTTGTTCAAATAAATAAATGTTGTATCTTTGTATCAGTCTTTTCATGGGATTTGAATTAGCTGTGAAGAAAATATAGTTGCGTTCACAAAGTTTACAATTTAAAAACTAACAATTATTTGAATACGTCAAATAAAACGCGAGGTAGGACAAGTTCAGAATATGTTTGGAGTCAGTTCAACAAACTTGTCCTGTTAAGGGGGCTAGAAGGGATATCGAAGTGAAAAATATCACTGAGGATCATTGAAAATTATTCCTTCGTATCATTAATTAAATTTTCTTTTTTCTTTCAATGACATCGATACTTTCAATGATACCGAAGCACCTTTTGATCTCTCTGGAATAATAATAATAATAATAAGGCCATTATCACTAATAGCGTAATTATTTGAACTTTTTTCTATCACAAGCTTAATGTCCCTGACACGCTTATGTTCAGAAATACCACAATACCATCTTTTATGATCATTACACTTTCACCACAATGACCTCTATCCACTTTTTAGTATCGTCGTGTAATTGACAAATGAGTAGCGTTGATCTGTTTAATCTTCCTTCCTCCCCTTCATCAATTGCTCCATCTCTTTCATCTGCTTCTCTGCCGCATTGTATTCTCCGAACCACTTTTCCTGCACTAGCTCAACCTCGTTCTCCTTCTTTTCCTATCGACACGATCTCCAATTTCGCTACCATTTCCGTGATCATTATCCTCCTCTCCCTCCCATCACTCTAATCGTCACCACTTACATTGCCTGCGTCCATCCAATCTATTTCTTCTGCTGTCACCTCGATTCGGTTGTGTCACTTACTTCAAATTTGGCCACTCTTTCCTCCCCCGTCACCGTTGACTTGTTAGCTGAAACGGCCGAGCGCTGCACTATTCATTTCGAGCACTTACTGCGTACTATCCACTGAAAAGTTATTGACTCTGTCGCTATCTCAACGCGAAAAGAAATGTCTTAAATCAGCAAATACTCCGGAGATCCCTTCTGAACCTTCCTATCTGGCTGACCTAGTGTCAGTACTTTCGCAAACATCACTAGTGCCCCTCCCGTGGTTCGGATGTTAACGTTCTTTCTCATCATCAAGTCATCCCGGGTTCAATTCCTGGTGGGGGCCAGAAAAGATTGGTAGCTTTTCCCATTAATGTCCCAGTTCATATAGCTGTGACTTCTGAGAACCGAACACTCATTCTTCTATCCACCTCCTACTGCTGGTAGCTAGTAACTCTAATTATTACTAACTACTCGTACTAACCCTTCCACGTGGACCAAATTGTTGGTAAACCCAGCTAACCGGTTCATCTACTACTAATAGCTCTACCACCCACCTTCTACATCCTATCGCTCCATGTAGATAAACTTCAGTAGTACGCTACATTTACGATTTACAAATACAATTTAAAAAACATCACTGCACGTACTTTTCACAGAAACACCAAAGAACGCTTTTTACATTGTGAGCTTCAGTTTGCTTTCCCCTGTCTCGTCTCTCAATCCAGAGACTGGGCAGCCAATACGAGGACGCAGCTACAATTGAAAGGATGCCGAGGCAGCTGTCGGGATTCATGATGTCTCTGGTGGGTGGGTCATAGGTTCAGCCGACGAGCTAAAGTGTGGAAAGGGAGATGTTTTTAGACATGTCCGACAGTGAGATGATGTTTGCAGAATGATAGTAGCGGTAGTCTTATAGGCTCCGCCAACTCTAAACGCGCCAATTCTACGTTCGGTTGCCATCGTCGCCAAAGAGTATTACCATCACCAACCCCATCGCGCCCGAGGAACCTCCACTGGCAGGTGTTCTCCAATTAGGTGCGGTTAAGTGGGCGTCGGACCGTTGTGTGAGCGTGTCGGGCCATGGATATCGCCGTATTAAGAACGCCATGCTGTGTATTAGCACGTACACTTTTAGCACCCAGCGCCGTTCAGGATTCGTGGGCCTCGGGCGGATCTTCAACGGTTAAATTCGTATCGGAGCTGTTAGGCGCGATTTGATTAAATTGCGGGTTCCAACCCGCGGATTGCGTTGGTGGTTTTGCGCTGTCCGGTTTAACTTAGAATTTTGAACAAAGGACTTAACATAATCTATTTTACTAAACGGCGTATTAGAAGTCGATTTTAATTGACGAGTCTATTACTGGTGGATGTTGTCGGAAAGTAAATTTTTTTTTGGGTTCATTAAGGTACTTTTATAAAAATCTTAGTAAACCTAAAAAAGTTAAGAAATATTTTTAAAGGAGTTAATTGTTGGTATATTCTACCGATGTAGAGTAAAATGATACGTATTGCATCCAAATATTCAAACTTCTCCTTATTGACATATTTCCCTTGAACATTTATTAAATGAGAAATTGTTGATGAAGAACAGGAAGCGAAGATTGAATAAAAAGAATAATAATAAAACTTATATTATGTAATAATAAGTATTCTATATAATAAAAAGTGTTGCATTAAAAATAACGCATTTTATATCTATAATTTAATTGCAAGGAACTTGAGCATTAAAAAAATGCTCATGGTTGTACTTCTTTTTTCATTAAAAATATTGCTGAAAATTATTGGTAAAATTTTATGTGGAAACATTTGCCAATGAGTGTAAGATTAAGTTTCATGATTGCCTGACATGATATTACAATCATATTTCAAAGGCGAAATATGACGTCCGAAAACGTTGTAGTCTACGTCTGAAAATACAAGATATGAAAACATGCATTACACTTTTCTATAATGTAGTTGCTTTCAATTCCAATTTTTGTGTTCGGTGAAGTCATTCCGGCATTGTTATATTCCGCATTGCAATAAAAAAAACAGCTTTGTTACCCTTCGAATTTAGAATAATTTTTTGTGAAAGTGTAGGTATATGAATAGATTCCTCTACTTTATGACATCTATTTACGTTCTATTAATATAATTTTCTTCTAGTAATTATGTTCTATGGGCGAGGTATTTTGCCCGATTAATATTACTGAAACTCTAAAAATACGTAATATAAAGTACTATCTTCAGTCCTCACAAGTGTCGTTAAAAAAGCATATAATTTTCCTTCGAGGCACGGATGTTTATAGATCATTGTTTTTATTGCTCTCTTTGTCAGAAAAAATTATTCTAAATGAATCATTCATATATTCCTCATGTCATTTTAAGTTCATCCTAAGTCCCGTCAATAAATTTTCCTTATCCTACTCCTGCCTGAAGATTCGGTATTAAGTACGCATTTATCATGTCGTCCAGTGCAATTTTATAATTTACGTCGAGCGTGTACTAAGATAATGCTTGGGCGGGTGCGGGGAAGTGTCTGTCTCGGAACCCACGGGCTGCCACAGCACTTGGCGGGTAGCCTAAAGGAACTCCAGCTCCTGTCAGCGACAGAACAACTCCTGTACTAGAACTACTACATCTCTTCTTTATTCCTTTTCGGCGATTTTTAGGCTTCGAATATTATTTCGTTCGTGGAGATTTCTAAAATGCTTCTCCCCTTATTTATTTAAATTTATTTTTTTATCTGATTTATAGTTATTTTAATAGTTACAATTTATATACAATATACGAGTATACCGAATAATCTATAGTTTGATAATTATGCGTACTTGTGAACTATTTTTTTGCGTTTTATTGGTTACAAATATGTTGGTATTCTTTTGATATTATAACGCGTGGCTAATTTTTATTCTAAGGAGTGTACTGAAATTTTCAATTCACCTCTGTCTTAGGGCCCTTGATCGGAGTTAATAGGATGAAACCTTGTTTGTCTCCGGAGAGTAATTTCCTTTAATGTCCCCCACGTTGTCATACGCAGTTTGTGACTGCTTTTTTAAGGCTTCTAATGACCTTGTTGGCGAGTCATAAAACACCAATAATAATAATAATAATAATAATTTCGACAATTTTTATTATTGTGCATTTATGTAGTATACTAAATAGTTTTCACCGTTCATACCATCTGATTGAAGGGTATCTGGGAATGATAATTCTTAGCCTGCGTCTCCAATATTTAATTTTACAAAATGTATTGATGAAATATCCGAGCAAAATCTGAAGACGTTTGTTTTCTCTGACCTATATTTTTGCAAGCTTTTATCTAACTTGCAGCGTTCGTATGTATGTTGCCCATCCAATTCGAAATTTGTAATCGATAGTTCGGCCACTTTCGGGTTTCCGATCGAGCAGAAATTTTACCGATGTGTGTAGTTTGTATGACAATAAGTGATCTGACGAAATAGGTGTACTTTGAAACTCCTGAATAGCAACTCCTTAATACGGTGTGTATTGCAAAAAAATGAAAATTATCGATAATTTAATAATTTCGTAAAGGATAAATAAGTTGGATTATATTATTAGTTACCATTTTGTTTATCATCAATTCATGGTTTAAATAAATATTTAAAAAAAAAATCTTTTATGTAAATAGTGAAGTATTATTAATTTGAGACTTTTTTTCAGAAGTTTTATAGTATTAGTAGTTCAAGCAAGATAAGTTTCTGAGACCAATAA
This sequence comes from Laupala kohalensis, assembly GCA_002313205.1. Taxonomy (NCBI): domain Eukaryota; kingdom Metazoa; phylum Arthropoda; class Insecta; order Orthoptera; family Trigonidiidae; genus Laupala; species Laupala kohalensis. The sequence goes on from NNCF01126273.1 coordinate 1,185,424, forward strand.
AACAACAAACCATAATACTAAAAGGTATAAAATAAATGTAAAAACTGTTTTTAAACAAGTTTTTATTTAAAAATTAAAAATATAATAAAATTATCAATCAAAAGAAGTATTACTACGAGAAAGTCCCATCCTTAGTCACTTATCATAGGTGCAAGAACTTAGTGGGTCTACGTAAACGATAGATATTTTTATAATAAAAAAGATAAATTTTAAAAGCTTGAGGCTTGACGTCTTAAGTCATCCTTTTATTAATACCTAATGATTAAAAATGACGAGAAGAATCGTTATTTACAAAAAGTTACGTTTTATCTAGAAACACTGCGGTAGCATAGTTACCAAGTATTTCTCTTTATTCGTCTACGTAAGCGATGTACGTAATTTCGTCACTGGATGTAATTAAAACCTCCGTAGGCAGTTTCAATGTATTCCAATGTGATAGGTATATAAACAGTTTCGTGAAAGTGTCTAATGTGACGCTGAAACGTTTAAAAAATATTATAACAATTTTTTGATGTTTGCTTTTGACAGAAAATGTAATGAAGTTGTAAAAACATTTTATAGGGACATTCCATCTTTAATTTTTTGTTTGATGTTCCGTCGTTGAATTTGATGGGTAACATCGTTCTCCTATTACTCGTATATGAGTATTAATGCTGCATATTCATTCGTGAATCCAATTAATAGTAAATAAAAAATAAATTTAAAATTAAACCTATTGAATTAGTTTTAAGAATAACTTAGTTAAGAATTAGTTAATTAATTAATTAGTTAAGAATTAGAACTAGTTCAATTGGTAGGTGAATATTGTGTAGAATTTTTTTTTTCAAAACAAAGCAAAACTGTTCTAATGATTAGTGAAAAATTCCTCATATTTTAAATTACATGTAACTTATTGACAGCACATAAATTCCTCAATATAATTATAATATTTCTCAGTCCTTCATTCTCCTCTAAATAAATACATTCTTCATCATCTTGTAGCAAACACAAAGCGACGCACGTGCGAGTTCCGTGGAAGAGAAAATGCGTGGCAGATCTTCGTCTTAAATCATAAAGTCGGAGAACATAACGAGAACTGGTTAGGTCACTTAGTGCGCGGGATGATAGAATTCCAAAGCGCGTAATTACGAGGTTCTCGCAGGGCGGTGGCTGGGGAGACGCTGCATACTGTGGCAAAACAAGATGGAAGCTGCTTCGACGGACAGTAGTCAGAGCGGATCGTCAAACCGGAGAGTAAAGACTGTCCTGCATTTATATTTATGAGAAGATCGTGTTTGTTAAGACTGAATTACTGAAGCGCCACCCTTGTTTCATACAAAACACTCTTGTTCACGAACACAATACTCGCAATAGGAATAGTATTTATAGTCGTAGAGCGTTTACCGCGTTTTGCCAAAAAGCGCCATATCATTCGGGAATCGTTCTATATAATACCCTCCCCAAAATTATAAAATATATTATTAAATTGAATCTCTTAAAATCCGCGGTTAATAGCTGCCTCCTACACCAGTGCTTCTACAATGTAAAATAATTTATTGATTTTAATAAAAGTTAAATCCATCTTGTTCTTGATCACGCCATTGCTGTGGTACTATCAAAATATCTGATAAAATTATAAAACTATTTTCCTACATGCTTGTATTGAGTCTTATTATTCACATAAGTTTAGTTTTATATGTACTCAACCTTGGCACGGTTGTGTACATTAAACATGTTGCCCCATCCTGACCCGGGTTTTTCTCCGGGTTTCCTTTGGGTAGAGGCGGAGTTTTTATAAATTGGTTTTTTAATAAATGATTTATAGCTTGATAATAATACGTACTTGTGAAATGACTTTTCTGTTTTATTAAATACAATGTTTGTTGGTTTTTGTTAATACTATAACATATATTTTTTATCGTTAGTATGTGAATGATAAATCCGTCTCTGCCTTAGGGGCCAAAGTTAAGGAGTTGGTCCAACAAGGGTTTGAAAAAATAATTAGTGTCATAATACTACAAATATTATTGCGGTTCCGAAAATATAAGCCGTATTCTTCGCTCTTCATATTTACGGTAGTTATAAAGAAATATTGTTCCGCACTATTTTCTTCTCCCCGCCACCGTTTATGTTAGTATGTTAGGTTATGTTAATTCTAACAATTGTTCGGTCACAGTTGGCGATGTTAGGTTTGTTAGACCCGGCGATGTAGTTTTAAGAAAATATGTTGTAAGTGTGAAGATGGAGGCAATGGTGGAGGTAGCAGCACTCGCGGAAGGATACACGAAGAATAAGGTTATTTTTCTACGGCTTTGGACCGGAAGGTTAACTTGGTCCGCCTCAGGGCCCATGATCGGAATTGATGAAATGGTCCCTTGCTTGCTTCCGGAGAGTAAATTAGTTTATTGCCCTCAACGTGGTCATACGCAATTTGTAACTGCTTCTTTGACAATATAGTTTATCTATTTATAAGATATAATGGGTTAGTATTCTGTTCTAGATTTTATCATCGTTATACACATTTCACGCAAATGTCCACGAAAAGTTTAGTTTCTTTTTTCCGTAAACGGACAGAGGAAATCACATACATTAAGTTCCGTACTTCAGAACATTAATAGATGTGTCACCTTTTTCTTTGTGAGATAAAAAAAATTAAGAAATTACGTGGATAAAATAAGTTACTTACTCATTTATTTGAAAAGAATGTTACTTGATTACTTGAGTCTTTACAAATGACAGTACCGACGCGGTTGTGTTGCGTAATGTTCCGTTGTGTGAAAACTATTTCCTTTCCCATACATATTCAATATTATACACATACACTACTGTAATGAATGTAATGAGCAATTTTAAGTTTATTGTTTGAGTATTGGCTCAGTATCCATCCCCCTCTTTTCTTCTACCATTATTATACAATAGAATTTCATAGAATAAAAAATATCGTAAGTTTGTTGGAGTACTGTCCCAGTCATTTTAAAACTGACAAAATAGCAAATACAATTTTCTGAAAAATTATTCATGAGTTTTATTATTCTCAGTTGTTTTTTTTTCTGTTTATCTGTGTTTAATGTACATCAGTAAACCCTTTAATTTATTTCTTGAATTGTGTTTAACAAGTGTTTATTCCTTTGAATTCGTTACTTGATGTTTATATTGTCGAAATAATCTGGAACTCTTAAATGTTATTCCGGAATTTGTTTCAAACTTGTAAGATTTGTTTGCGGACAAAGGAAAATTCCACCCCGATGTCCTCCAAAGGGAGATCACTAGAATGCAAGACAGGATATTCAGTTGTTCATCACCGGCGACAGAAGAATGGCGGTGCATTTAGAAGCGGAAGTTGTACCACACGAGAATAGCTGGCACTCCATTGAAAAAGAAAGGAAGTGGGCGTTGGGATGGAATGACCGAGGTCCGGAGTTCGTAACTCGTTTTAGACGCGCTCCGCAAATAGTCTCCCTGTTGGAAGAGAGTTTGTACCCCCTCGCCGGAAATACGCTTCTACTTCCGGCGAGAGGGCGCCAACAGGTAATAGGCGCCGACCAGAAGATGCCAATCTTGAGTATTGCTGAAAATGGGAGGTCCATATGATCTCCTGACCACAGCTTAAACATGGAAAACATATTACTTGGATTGTTTAATAGGGTTTGGTATATAAATAATAACGAACCAACAGAGCCCAACTCATGATATTCGGAGAATTAAAGGAGACTATGGGGTTGAGAGTGCAATGCAACACTGAGAAGAAAGTCCATAAGAAGAGCTAAATCACTTGACTAATATGCAAATTAGGGGAAAAGCCCATATTTACAAATGAAACAATGCTAATGCCTGATTGATGCTAGGGTTCAAATTGATGTTGCAAAGTATTCGATCATCCACCGAATCCTAACATAAGCAGTTTATGATCCACACACATGCGTGCTTGCTTGGATTAACACTGCCACTATCAATATTAATCTCACCACAAAAAAAAAAAATTCTCCACACTATTTTAAATGCATTCCTCTCAACTACTGCTGAACAAAATTTTATGTCTACTATCGTTTTGTCCAGGTAGTTCAATATATAACAGCAAACAAATATTTCGAAAAGACTAAATCCCGATAAAACATGCCACTTTAGTATACATAGTATAGAAATACATTTTTTCAATTAAATTATTTATTTTGTCGTGAATACACTCTCTGTGATATAGCTACACATTACTACATTTCACATACCCTTTGTTACATTGTTTTCAATTGCCTCCTTATATGGTCCTCTAAATTTTTTCTCTCATACTATGTCTTGTTTTTCGCGAATAAGTCACTTAGGACCACGCGGAATTAACACTTTCTACCTTCCTTTCAGTCCAGTATTCCTTCATGCGCAATGAGTGGATGTGTTTCCGTTGTGCTGACCATGTAGATTGGGTGGTCCTTCTCTCTTCTTCCTCGAAATCACGCATATGAGTGATTTTTCTGATTTCATTTCGGTCTTGTAAGTTTGGTGATCCTAATTCTTTCAGGTCCTTTTCTATCTGTTCGAACCAGTTTGGTCTTGTAGCCTTGTTCTTTAAGAATGTATGTATTTTGCACGTTAGTCTGTTCGGATCCATTCTTTCTAAGTGTCCCATGAACTGAATTCTTCGCATTCGAATTGTGTCTGTGATTTTGGAAATTTTTTGATATACTTTTTGTTAGGTTTTGGATAATGTACACTTTGGTAATGTCTTTGGTTCTTGGTCCTAGGATTTTTCTCATTATTGTCGTGTTTTTATAGTTTACTTTTTTTTAATTTTTACATTATTCTTTCAGTATCTTTCCAATTTGAGTGATACAATAAGCTACATTAATTTAATATACCTTTTGTTATAATCTCTATTTAAATGCCCTAATTTTTCCTCTGTAATGTGCGGCCCGGGTGCACTAGGTGCGACAGCCCTGACGGAGCCCGCGTCTGCTCGCCGCCCTGTGAAGTTTGCCTCCATCGCACGCCCAATTGCCGCCGCTCGTCGGCACTTCTCAAATCCAAGACTTACCGCCCACTCCCACCTAACTTCCGGCTCTTTTTATTTTAATTGAATGCTCCTATGTTTTTTCTGGCGACTCTCGTAAATCTCCTTCCTCTCCTAAATACCCTTTTCATATCCCACACACTTTTCTTCCCTGTCTCGTTTTTCTTCGCCTTGATGAAATCGCTTCTCTTGATCTTCGTCTTTTATTTTACATCAATATCCCTTTTCTTTTCTTCGAATTATATTATAAATACATATATTCTGCTCTTTTTATTTAAAACGAGACTAATTTTGGTAATGAACTATTTTTATAATAGATTTACCTGTTCTTTTCCCTCTGTCTTAAAAATAATCAAAAAATTGTTTTCCTTATGATTCAAAGTATTGAATTTATTGCCATATGCTAAGAGTAAACACATTTGGATGATTTTACTCTATATTGATTGAATCTAATATCTCAAGAATTATAAAATATGACAACCCAGATAAATATATATTGATTTTCTCAGAAATATTACTTACGTACCTAAAAGTTTTCGGACCATTGCTTCTCAATTACAAAATAAATTTAGCAACATTCTTTTCTAGTTAACTATGATTAATACGGTTCATAATGTTTAAAATTCTTTATCTCTACTGAAGATTAACTTTTGATAAAACAGATAGATTTTAAAAATCTGTTTTGAAATTTGTCAGTTTAATAAAATGGAAAGTTACTCAATCGTGCTATTACTATACTGATGGTCTAACCCTTACTCAGGAGTAGTTTTAAGGGATATCACATTACAGTATTGTTTTCTTTTCGTTTTCAAAGCGCCTGTATTAAATTAGTCCAGGTACTATATTCAGTTCCTTACTTTGAAGATACTTTAGTCTATTATTCAAATTTTATTTATCTTGATTAATGCAAAATAATTTAATCAGTTTTGAATAATCACACCGCGTATTTCTTACTTTCTATTAACACGTCAAAATTCTGAAATTGTTCGTCACACAGTACTGCCTTCCGTCAGGCTACACTATAAGAGCTCATTTATTTCACTGACTTTTGTGTAATGAGTCTTCGCATTTTTTAGGATCCTTATAAATCCGTGTTTTGAAAACGTGGAAGTTCTCTGAGCCGCCCTCGTAATTTGTTCCGCTAGCAAATCGACCCACTTTGTCTCCCGCCGAATCCTGTCTATCCCCCCTCTGGTCTGATGGTTCCCGCCCCTGGTATACGCCTCCGCTACTATCCCTTGACGGAAGCTTTTCATTTCCCGCTCTATGACGTTGCTCTCGAATTAATTGCGTTTTTTTTCCTTCAGCTACTTCCTTTACTCTTCGTACGCATTTTGGAAACATTTGCGTTCGGAGATAAATCAAGTATGAACCCTTACAATTTATCGTATTGTTTATAAATCAATAATAAATTAGCGTAGTTAGATGACCCTTCACCTAAATGGCTAAAAGAGTTATTTTTTATTTTTAAGTGGAAACAAATTGTATAAGAATTTATATTTAATACACCACTTTCACTTCATGGTATTAAAAATTCTTATTATATCCGCTACCTCTTTTAAATGAAAGAAAATTCGACTTTTATGTGTGTGGACTAGCACTTTTTAAACTGGACTAATATTGATGTTTTACAACCACCCACTATCGAAAGAAACATAGTTAATGCTCCAAAATATGTTTAAATGTGGGTTAGTGAGTTAGGTCAATTTTTATGGTCAATGGCGATAATCTATTTTTCAACGTTCGCGTTGCGTCGAGAAACGCGAAAATCACTTTAAAACAAATTGGTTGTGTTTGTCGACGCTTCATAACATTTCATACTTCCAAAATGTTACCACCTTAATTAAAAACCATTTTCAACTTTTTGTTACTAAATGTCTTGTGAATACATTTTGAAAATACAATTTTGTTTATCGACTACCCTCTCCAAAAAAAACAAACAGTTCTTGTTTTTAAATTTGAACTAGAAGTTTTTCTGTTTGATGGTTGTAGATTGTTGAAATTGGTCTTGATGTGCAGCTCTAAGTCAAAATTACCAAGAGGTTCATTTTTATTTATTTTTAAACTGATAATTATTTTGTGCGAATTTTGATTGAGATTATGCATGTTCGTTGATATTTTGTCTCATGGCATTAAATATAAAACTACTGTTTTAAATTAAAATTCTTATATAATAATTTCGAACATGCACTGGTGATGTGTAGTTGCACTCTTCCTCTCGAGAACAAAGCATGTGTCAAGTTTCAATCCTTTGCTTTCACGCGCTTGGTGGGAGGACCCTCCTGTTCGGATTTATTCAAAGCATCGCGTTAGTTATTTTTCTTCAATTATTGTGAATTCTTTGCTGATGGTATTCAAATGTTAGTAGCCTTTATGGAGTAGATCCCTGTCGTTTCTATGGAAGTAATCATTATTCCGGCCCCATGACTACAATTATTTCAACATGGAGAAGTTAGATATGTAGAATTATGGAACCTTCCTCCCTTCTCAGTGAATCATCTAAAGATGTAGAAATTGAATTGATATGAAGGAGAGAAGACCCACAACTCTTAATTCTGTTGATAACGTGTCACTGGTTCTAGAGGGAATCAGCTACGAATGCAGTGTCATGTGTAGATGGAGGTGGTGCTGGACCCTCAGCGAGTGCCATAGCTTATATAGAATATAATATATCTTTGAGGATATTTAAAACATATATTTTTGTGGATTTTTATACATATATTCGTGGATTTTTGAAAATGATAAATTTTACTTTTACAAGGAAAAAGTTTTCTTTGGGTGTTGGGTTCCATTACTTTTCACTGTTTTTACTTAATACAAATTATGTTTCTATAGTCTCTTCAAATCAAGAAATGAAAGATTTAACTGAAGTTAGGGGATCCTTAAGGAGCACAAGATTTATTTAAGAACCAGTAGGGGAGCTGCATTCATTCAAAAACATAGTGGGGTTCCATATTGCCACGGGTTCCATATTGCCACGTGTATTTCAGACTCCTGAGATCGATTTTTCTCTACATTGACATCAATCAACAGAAACCGCAGAAGTGCTAGAATTTAGCCCTAACGAAACATTTCCCACAAATTTAGGAGCAGTTAGTATAAAAAATACTTGGCCATAAGGTCAGAAAGATTTGCAATTCATAAAATTTAGCCACAATGCTAGCTATCACATAGTTCAATTTAAATTGGTACAGGATTCACGTTGATGGTAAAATTGGATTATTTTATTGCCTAGCTGATCACCCGCAGCTAACTCGTGTGCATTTTGTGATTTTGCACAAATACTATTTCCCAAATCGTTATATCTTGGGAAAATATATATCCATGAATAAATTAATGTGATTAGCATACATTTTTATCCGTGATATTCTTTTCTCTTATTCAATAAAAGTAACTTTACCCTGCGACTTGGATAAAATTTTTGTTTAAACACAAATGTTCCAAAACGAATTGAAACGAAATCATCACGGTTGTGTTTCTTAGGGTTAGGTAAGTTTCAAAGTTAAGTTTTGATTTTATGTGACATCAGAGATAAACTTTGTTCTGAACAGGATTGGTTACCGGTTTATTACAATTTAAGATAAACAGTAATTTTTGAAAAAATTTATGAATTAAGGATAGCTATAATATGTGTGTAAACTTGCTTAAATGAAACTGTATTCTTAACTAATGTCTTTATGAAGTATAAAATCGGCCACTGCCTTTGGACCCTTGTTCGGAATTGATGGAATGGTCCCACGAAAGCTTCCGAAGAGTAATTTTTACCCCCTTCCCGACCACTGTGCTTGCACGCAGTTTGTAACTGCTTTTCTCACATTTTTTTGTATATGAAGGGTTCGTGAAAAATAGAAAATGTCGAAGACCACTACTCTAAACCATGTATTAGTTCTCGTGTCTTCGTGCTTCTCCGTCGAGCTTCGAGTCCATCTGCACATCACAAGCACCGCCACCACTCCGCCCGCGCAGTTAACGCGCCATCACCGGGAGGCCTTTGATGAAGGTGCGATATTAATATTGGCCGCGCATCAAAGCGTTGAAATTAAAAGCTTCTTCTCAAAGTCAGTGGAGCGCACAAGCCACGGACGGCACTTCATCACTGTGCGCAGGACACGATATTCGCATCAGCGGGAAAGCTATCTTCTAAAGGAGTTATGCTTACGAAAAAGAAAAGAATTACTTCTTATTTGATTCTGACGACGACGAGGATTCATTAGGTGAAAACAAAATTTAATTGAGTTTCGTAAACTTAAATACGTCACAAATCTTCCGAGGTTTTAGTTCCCAATTTTTTTAACGTCTTATCCGAAACGATATAAATTTTAAAATAATTTATGTTGTTTAACGAAAACTAAAATAGAAAATCTAATTTATTTGTGTTTTAAACGTCTTAATAGACGAATTTTAACGAAATGGACTTGGTAATAGAATGCTCTGATTTATTTAATAAGATTCCTTTTATATAAATTACTGAAATATTTCATTTTTCCAGATTTGAATTGCAAAAACTTGGTTTCCTTTACCTCGCCCTCGAATAGAAATATTCACAATTTTGGGAGCTCCAAATATACTTTCCCTTCAATTCTTTATATTCAAAACTTCAGAGATTTTAGACCTCAATAAGAAAAGTATCTGAACAAAAGACAAATTGCGTCAAAACATCCAAGACATTTTCAAATTAATATACAAATCAAACTTCTATTTAATATTACAAGTTAGTAATTACCAGTATAATAGTACCTTCACCCCCAAAAAAAGAAAAGTTAGGGAAAATATGTAGGAAAAAGTTTTACAATAAAATATAAAATGTTCACGAAAATCACAAACACTATACATTTCTAAGTATTATAAAAACTCTATTAGAGATAAATTATTGATTTAATCTTTCGCAAATATGTGTGATTTCCAATAAGATTAGAAGATATGATTTCATCCAGGACAAGTCATGATCTCAAACCATGATGCCTTGTGAAACACGGCCTGATACACATCTGCAAAGTGGACACACACTAATTTTCAATTAATATTCTTTCGAGATGCCAGAATGGCATTCTGACTGAGAAAAAAATATGAATATTCATAACTTTTCACTTTCATTGGGTTTATCTTTATTAAAGTAGACATATTAGGAAAAGATAACACATGTGTGTGAATGTACTATATAACGTACAATACACAATAGAATATAGTAATAAGAGACTCTTGATTGATTTTAAATCTGACGAAATTGGTTTTGTGTAACATATTCACTGATTTTCTTAGAACTACGGTATCAGTTTATTCACTTATTATTTATTTAATGTTATTGGAATATAATTATGACAAATTTCTTTCATTTCATCCCTTCAAGAAACATTTAAGTAGGTTTTTTTCAAAACCTCTGTAGTTAAATGGAAGAAATATACTTTCAAGTTTAAATGGTGTTATTTTATTGACATTTTCCGAGAAACATCTTGTATCATAAACGTATTAGACTTTTTTAGCTTCTTAAAATATTGTACTTCTTATTTTGTGATCATCGCCATAAATATTAATACGCAAATGTCCCATAATTTGTTAGTTCCGTATCAGCGTAACCGCACGGAGTAAATAATACAAATTAAATATCATATTTTAAAACATTAAAAGACGTTTCGGCTATTTCCTATTGTTTCACCTTTTATCTTTTCCTTTCCGATATTAAAAATAATTAAAAAATTACATCAAGAAAGAAGCTAATTGACTCATTTATTTGGAAAGGAGGCTACTTGACTAAGTGAATCCTAAATATTGACCGTGCTGACGCTTCTGACCATCGTCGACAGTTGTATATAATCAGGTACATATCTAATTTTCATTGTTTAATGCTTAATACGGAAAAGAGTGAAAACTTGCCTACAACTAGCAGACGAGGGATGTAGTATCTGCAATGTTATCAAGGTAAATAAAATAGTCTTGACAAAGAAAGGTAGACGTTCATATTATCATAAAGAATGTTTTGTAATATTTTGAATGGTTTGAAAAGTTTGCTCAGTTATTTAAAACATTTTTAAACACAATTTAGTCGACCTTTCGTCTTCTAAAATGTGTTTTAAAGTTCTTGCTAACTTAAACAAAATCGCTTCCAAGGTCTCAAAGACCCTCCAACTTCCCCTCCTCACCTTTCTTGCGTGAGTGTGAATGATAAATGTAAGTAGGGGTTGAAATAACTGACAAACAGATCCACCTTATACACATGACAAATTCTGCTTTCAGGGAGTTTAAACTGACGAACCGTTCCCTAAGCTATTAGCACCCGAATCACTGCATGGTTATGATAACTTATTAAGTTTCTAAGAAAGTTATCCATAAAGTTAAATGGAATGAATGGCGTCGCTGGTATTAAAGATAATTTGAATGGATTGTTATTTATGTTCTCTACTACTAAATATAGCCATCCTATACCATGAGGATGCAGCAAAATAATTTCCAATTGAATCATACAATGGTCCATCACAGTCTTATACTTTTCTTGTATTTGTTCTTTGAGCTGCATTCCAACTAATCAACGTCACAAGGAGAAAAAAATTGTCTTAAGTGCGTACACGCGTGCAAGTGGCAGAGATCTGTCAACAGACCTATTAACTTTTTATCTCATCTCGAAGGAAATGTCAGATCTGTATTTTGAAATGGCTTATCAGTTCTCAATGACTCCTCAGTATTTCCAACTTCGTTTTTGCTTAGCTGCGCTGAGATAGTGCATTTCATTGGCGTACACGTGATACGTTGAATTCATGTAGATATCTTCTGAGCTTTGTAGATATCTTATTGAGCATTTTTAATCCCATGATCATAGTGGAATATTAACTCCGTCATTGATATAACTAGTACCGTAGCAGAATTTTCCGATATCGCTCGCTAAATTTTAAAATGAGCCTCCAATTTTTTTGTGTAATGGAAGGAAATACAAACACAATGTTATTGACTGTGCCAATCAGTTTATTAATCTCTTAAATAATATGAACCGTACATTATTTAAAACATTCGAAGACTTATTTCTCTCCGTTTATTCTCTGATGTATTTTTCTTCGGCTATAGAAATGTGTAATTAAGCACGAGATAGCACACTCAATGAATAGTAGAGATGATTGGGTATATTCTCTTGATGATTTCTCCTAAAGGAGTTAAGTCTATTTATATTATTAATGTTTCTAAGATGGTTGGTGTTAATGAATTTACATATAAAATGTTATATAACGATGAAGTCAAAATAATGCCAAGAACTGTAAACGCGTATCGTTAGTGAGTTATTTCAATGACGTTGGTGCAGCGTATCATCTAAAACAAGAGAGAGCATTCGAAGTTGTTCTCCGGAATGTTCATCTGTAACATCAGGACCAGTGCAGTCTATAGATTTTGAAATATTAATATTTTGAAGCATTTTGCTAGCCGGAAATTCCTAAGGAGATTAAGGGTCGGGCCAGTAAGGAAAGGGCCGCCAAATAAGGAAAAATACCCGCCACAAAGCCTTCCCGTTCATTGTGTTGAGGTTGAACAGTTTTCATCTACTTCTGAAAATTGAGTAGAAATGCCCTCAGAAGAATGTTGCAGAAGCGCGTGGCGAGTGTGAATGGAATATTTCCACCGGATGTAGAGTGCTCAGTGCGTTAGCGAGGGCGTGATCACGTGACCTCCGCTTCTGTATATATTGGGAAGATTGAAGATCCTCAGGGCCTTTCAGACTTTCTGCGGAAGTGTATGGAAGTACTCAGGTTATTTGAGATGTGACTTGGTTAGTTTTGGTCGTCAGACCACTGAGAATTGCTGCGGTAATTCTATTACATTGCTATTAGGCGCGAATGACGTAACTTGGAACAGTTAGTTATTTCGGGATAGCAATTTGTAAACTTTTGAGATTCGAATACTCTGGGTGGATTTCCGAGTTAATTGATAACACCAGTATTTATATCTGTGTGTAATTGTTGCTTTCAGATAGCAATAACTCTGTAATAACAAATGCAAACTTGTATTTATGATTTGAGAGTTCGTTCAAATTTGTAAATACGCAGATTTCAATTTGACTTGTATTAAAGGAATATTTTATTGTTATTACACGTGTGTTTGATTGCTTGGGGAAACCAAACTGGTGGCAGCGAACTCTACCATAAAGGTTGTGGTTTATGGTTGAATCCCGCTTCTACCCAAAAAATACCCACATCGCATCTGGGCTTGCGGTGTGCCGTAACAACATCCATCAATTAATATTGAAGATATTAAAAATGAATTAGAAGCTATCGGACATAGTGTTCGTTATATACGCAACATCGGGCACGGTATCACTGAAGAGTCAATGCTACTCTTCTTCGCAGAACTAGAACCAAAAACAAATAATAAAGAAATACACCAAGTAAAATCACTTGTGTACGCAAAAATACAATTTGAATATCCGTATAGAAAACGTGATATTGTTCAATGTAAAATATGTCAATCGTGTAATCATACGCAGAAATATTGCAGTAGACCTCATAAATGTGGTAATGACCATGACTATAATATGAATTCAGTTGAGTACGTGCCTCGAGCAAGAGATTTTCCCCCTATCAGTTCAGCAGCCCCAGTGCATCGGGAACCAAGCAATGAAAGCTATGCCAAGGTTGTCACAAATCAAAAGACACAGTCAGACAACGGGTGTATAATACAAGAGTCATTTTTAAAATTTGAAAGTAATTTACAAAAACAAACAGAGCAAATTGACTCATTATTGCGTGTCTTGACTGTGTTAATAGCAAAAACACATTAATCATGACCATTTATAGAGTAGGGACATGGAACGTCAATGGTCTAATCCAAAATAAACAGGAATTAGAAATATTCTTATTTGATAAAGATATCGATGTAATATTGATTTACGAGACGCATCTAATCTTAAAACAGAAAACTAATCATCGTATCAAAATGAACAACAAAACCATACCTCAAAAAGAACACGTCAAGTATCTTGGCATACACCTGGATAACCGAATGACATGGCGAAAACATATAGAAACCAAAAGAAAAGAACTCGATTTAAAAATAAAGCAATACTACTTGCTCCTTGGAAAAAGATCAGCACTATCTCTAGTAAATAAGTTGCTCATATATGAAGTTGTTCTCTAACCCATTTGGACTCATGGAATTCAGCTGTGGGGAACGGCGTCGCTATCCAGTATAAATATAGCAACGTTTTCAATCCAAGACACATCGGGTGATAGCAAATGCTCCATGGTTTGTCGAGTACAAAACACTTCACAACGATCTACACGTACCTCACATACAGAAGAAATCTCAAAGAGTTTCAAGAAATACCAATCGAGACTTGAAATGCACGAAAGTACTCTAGCCCTCAGGTTACTGGACAATAGTGAAGAATTTCGAAGATTAAAAGATAGCATCCCTTGGATCTCCGATTCCGATTTCAAGAATAAAT
>NNCF01126273.1:1200056-1210697 GCA_002313205.1 Laupala kohalensis
TTCCACTACCAGATGGCAGTGAAAGACGAAACGTCGAAATTGCGAAGGTGATTCCGACCATCCAAAGAGAAATGGGTCACATTTAAAGGGAGTGGAGACCCATGCACTATTACGAGTATAATTATAATTATTATTTTTATTAATGTAACTGAGTCGTCTCAACGTCGTATAACGACATTGTCTCGACTTCAAATTCCTAGAAATACGACGTCGGGACGGCGTCGTTTATTCGACGTCGTCCTTCGATTCGGTATCGACGTCGAAATACGTCGAAAGTCGGCTCAACCTCGGCGATATCTGCGTGGGGGTGCAATGGTCTAAATGAGGGAAAAGGGTAATAAAATGTAATAAAAATAAATACTCTCACCATATCTTCTTCTACAGCATAGTGAACTATTCGTATCTTACTTGCTCCTTCAGCACTTCATTTTTATATTAATTTATGTAACGACCTTTTCTCATAGACTTAATTTTTTAAGTCGAGAAAACATATAATCCAGTATATTCTTCTGCGTTCTACGATTTTCCTTCATGTATTTTTAGAATATTTTCTTCATCATATATTTATAAATTCTCATTTTCATTCTTCGACTACGGTAACGTGGTTGTTCAGTATTCACTCTGTAACGTGGAATAAGAGAATGCTAGTTCAATACCTCACTTGGACTGGCTGGATGAGGTTTTCATCGATGGTTTCTGACACCTCCAGAAAATAGTCCTTACGTCATTCCCCGGACAGTCAATATGTCCTTGCCAATACCTTTAAGTGATTTAGCGTGATCGCTCACCGCCAAGTAACTCCGGGTTCAATTTCCGGCGGGGCCAGATAAGAATTTAGCTCTTCACATGAATGTTCCAGTTTATATAGCGAACCCTCCTTCTTTTTTCTTAGTATCACTAACTCTTTTACTAACTACTCCTACTAACCCCTCCACCTGGGCTAAGTTGTTGGTAAACCCAGCTAACCGGCCTACCTACTAAGAATAGGCCAACCACCCACCTCGTACCTCCTCCTATATCCCCATGTAGATAAGCTTCAATAGCACGCTGCATTTCCCATTTACAAATACTACAATAAATAAATTAATTAAGACAATAAATACGCGTAATAAATATTACTGTATGTAGTACGTTCTCCCACACTTTATTTTTAACTTATTGTCTTCTCGCGAGTGACGTTATAAACTTGTGTTCGCCATTAGAGAACGGCTTACGGCCTCCTCCACAACCTATAACATTCCTTCCCCATCCCCCACCCTACCCTGCATCCAGCAAAGTGATTCCCTCATCCCTGCTCCCGTGTGAAACCAGCCACCGCCTTCCTTGGCGAATATTCAATTACGCGCGTGAGATACCTTTAGGCGATAGCACCTTAATTGAGTGCATGCGCACCGGACGACGACGACGACGGCGGCGGCGTTGCCCTTAACGACGAAGGAGACCTGCCCTCCACCCTCACCCTTGCGGTCACTCTCATCTTGAGACACTTTTGCCTTAACGCCATTTTTGCCCCCTATACTATTGCAGCCCCCTTTTTGTATTCGTCTTTCATCTCCGGCTCTCCTATAATCAGTGACGTTTTTCTGGAAAAAGTTCAATGGTACTCACTCCACATTTCACAAATATAGAATATTGAAGTTGCAGGCTGCAGTGTCTTTTATATGCTGTTTGAGGAACCTGGTAACTAGTTGCAGTGAATTAGTTGAAACAGTGGTGCTATTTACCTCTATCATCATTAGATTATTCGATTACAAACGATTACGACCTTATGTAGACAAATGACGTATTTTACTCACAACGTTCATAAACTGGTTTGCTGTTTCAGGTCAGGTGTTTCTCAATGTTCACTAAACACTTGACACGTTTGAGGAACTGATACCATGCATACATGTAAATGTGTTGACATTATTTAGAACCGCCTGGCGAAGTCGCAAAATTGTTGATGAAATCTTGTAAAATTATTTGTTTGTAAAAGGTCGTAAAAAGTTATAGTTGAATTAGTAAAACCGAAAACACGCAGAATACTATAATTTGTAAACCAATCTTTAACCCAAAATAATGTTCAACATACTTCACTCAAAAGAATTGTCCAAATTTTATGGATAACCTACGAAGTGTAGTACTATCTAACCAGATTGGCACATATTATGGTATATTGCATATTAATTGGTGAAAGTGAATCTATCAGTGCTTCTTAAGGCCATGATTCGAATATCAAGGAATTATAGCTGTAACTTGGGACACATTCTTGGACTATAAGTCCGAAGTTCCACCTCGAATTTCTTTATAAGAAGTTTACAGATTCTCCATTAAAACTGTCTTACTCGTCGTGATTATATAGAGAATCAGATTTTTTCATTATATATTATTTGACATAAATTATAAATTAAAATTATTGTACGTTTTTGTATGTCCCAAACAAAATATTAATTTATTTTTATAATTATTCTTCTCTTTTGTTTATTTTACTTGTTGTGTACGCTATATTGTACGATAATAATAAATAATAAATTTAAATTCGACCGAAATAAACAATTTCCTTCACATGTCATTTTAATAACAAATTTTGAAAACAAAAATAAAATTTCACGCGACATTTCGATAACGTTTGGTATCATCATCATCAGGTGT
The DNA here is from genome assembly GCA_002313205.1 of Laupala kohalensis. Taxonomy (NCBI): domain Eukaryota; kingdom Metazoa; phylum Arthropoda; class Insecta; order Orthoptera; family Trigonidiidae; genus Laupala; species Laupala kohalensis. The sequence continues at coordinate 1,202,688 of NNCF01126273.1, forward strand.
ACAAATTCATCAGAAAACGTGTGAGCGCTGCTCACATCATACGTGTAATGACATAGGGAAGAGCGTTAAATACGAAATCATGATGGCAAAGAACGTATCTTTCAACTTATATTCAAATTTTGTTCAATCGTGTGAATTTTGTAATAAATAAAGATAAGGTTGACACAAATAAGCAAAATAATATAATTTACAAAATTTGTTACAAAAATGGTAATTCGGTTTACGTTGGTCAAACCAAACGGTTACTAGAAACCCACAACCAGAAACATAATGGTTAATAGAAATAACCATTCAGTAGTTTTCCAACATCGCATGAACTTTAATCATGAATATTCGTGGAATGATATCAAAATTTTAGAGAACTGTGTCTAAAACGTTGCATATCAAATATGGAATAAATAGTCAAGCAACTGAGTGAATTGTTTACATTCTCATGAGATTGTTGATTCTCAAGAGTGAATTTTACGCATAATGTGTTGCAGCGCCAGATCATGGGACATTGCCTGCGAAGAACACGACCTCCATCAATTCAATCCTCTCACTGTAAACCTCCCATTTACATGAGAATATTCATTCCCAACATTACTTGGAGACTTGCAAATGGGTAATTCAAATCACAGTATTTATTATAGATATGGAGATGTGTTTCCTTAGGCAGATTCCAAACGAGTGAGTAAAACATGTGAAACAGCACAGTTCGCATATGTCACATTTTGCGTCCATCATGGAATTTCCTCGCCAACGAGTCTTGATTCATTTTGAAAACTGTAACACTGATAATTTTTATTGAAACATTACTCTGAACGTCTTCGAAACGTTTACAGGTACTGAAGTAGTCAATTAAATGCCACTTTTAAAGCACTGCCAAGGATGGTTTACGATGTTGCATATAGTTTCCTATTTTTCACAGCAGGAGACCGCTATTCAAATATCAAAACCTACTCGCGAAATTTGCCGTCATGGATAAAACGGGTCAGAAATAACCTTCCGTTTCACCTACCATTTTTTTCACCCCAACACGCACATCTTGGTCGATATCTACTGTGGTGCGTCTCTGTCATGTCCGAAAAAAACTGTCATGTCCGACATATTTTGTTTAATGGTAGTGTTTCCTTCACCCATGACTAATATGTTCTCTTAGATGTTTAATGTTTAGTTTTCTATGGATTTGTTAACTGGATACGAACCACAGAGTCTTGAATACACATCTCAAAGTTTTGTTTTGGGTGACTTGTAGTTTTTAAAATGGCTTTGAATAGGCCACGACTCTTTGCAGAGATGTGTCTCGATTTAATAATGGGTATAATTTTTATATTATCTTCGTAACCTTTGTTGTAATTGCATTTGTCTCTTCCAGATTAATTTGATGTCTAAAAGTATTCCTAATTACTTCTATATAATTTCACGAATCAGTAGCAATGCCTAGCAGAAAGTGTTTTGAAACATCCAATAAACATCACCTTACCAAGAACATAAAAGAAGAAGTCCATATCCCTTAACACAAAACTTAGACATTTCTGATCAGTCATATGTCCGGAATCACCATATGCTACGGAGTGTCTTATTATCAACAAGAAGACATTAATGGAACAATTAGAAATAAATAAAAGGAAATTACTGAGAAAATTCTTGGGCCCAATAAAAGTCGGTGAAGAGTACAGGAAACGTCAAAACAAAGAAATTTATTCACACATTGAAAAAATTACAGACACAATTAGGAAAAGGAGAATTGCCTTTTATGCACATCTCAAAAGAATGGATGACAAAAAAATTGTTTCAGTATTTTGGAAAGTTGGGAATAAATAATGCGACCTGGTTTAAGGAGACTGAGAAAGACATGAAAGAACATCACCTTTTGAAAAAAATTGGAAAGGAGTGAAGATTTCCATGAAAAGCCTAAGAAAAAGAAGGGTGAAAGATGGACGGAGGAAAGAAAAGATAAGCATAGACAAAGAATGAAGGAGTGGCGGAAAGAGAAGAAGAAAGGAAAACATAGTTGAAATGAACGTAGTTCGTAGTGGCTCATAGGAATAGTAGTAGTTGTACAAAGAAAATGACGACGGTGACCCTGTACGACTTCCTATTTTAGACTGTTAACCTCTGACTCGTTTTTACTGGACTGTGTGAGATCATGGGCACGTTTCTCTGGCAGTGCTTCTCTTCTCTCTATCAACCTTATCTCAGCTCCAAATCTCCCTCTGGTTTGCGCAGACGTCTTTGCGGTTTCGTATTTCGATCGCTATGGCCCCATTTAAGGGAGACTGTGCCTTGTAACAACGATTCGTGACGCCACGAAAACGGGATATATTGAAAGTAACCGCACATTATTTTCTGAACTGTGCCACTAAGTTTATTGATATCGTTCTTTGGTTCTGAGAGGTTCGAAAACTTAATTCGTTTGAAAATTTCACCGCAATTATTATTGTAAGGCTATTTTTCAAGGATGAAAAACCACAAATGGGTAATACCTGAATTCGTCGTTATAGATATTATCACAGGAAGTTTCGAATATTATGTCTCATTACAGAATATAGAGTAAAGTTAAAGTTCTTTTTTTTTATTTAAATGACAATCTTAAAATGTAATCAAAAATATTTTTTAAATAATTATATGTAAACGAAGTTGTTAAAAAATGGATGACAAGAAAGATCTGTCTATTGGATTGAGTGTAGATCAGTTCAAATTTAGCAGGATATTTTCATTACCAGCAGCAACTTTAGCAGGATTATTTCTTATTGGAACTTAAGATGAAGCTTTCTTATTTACTCAAAGGTGTCGTGCATACAATGAATGCTTTGATATTTTCACTCAGTTAATACGTTAACGTATATTATAATTTTCAATTAACGAACATACTGTTTTAAGAATTACACGGACTTAAATTTATTTTAGTTCTTGACCTTTGATATAAACTATTAAGAAGGTTCTCGAGAATAGGTCACTCAACTCCAATAAAATAACAATTTCATACCAGTCGACCTTAGTCAAATATAGTCATCCTCAAATAAATAAATGTATATAAATAAATCAAAAAAGCAGTACAACTGCGGATGACCACGTGGAGGACAATAAACTAATTTATTCTCCAGAAGCAAGCAAGGGATCATCCCATCAATTCCGATCGAGGACCCTACGGCAGAGGCGGATTAAAAAAATTCAACAAATATTCCTACATAAGATAAAAAGTTAGCTGCGAGTTATAATACTAATAGAATGTCAATATGTTTGTAATTTATCGCAAAAAATTTACATGTACAAATTATTATCGAACTACAGATTATTCTGAGTATAGTGTTTAAAAATCATAAAAATTGAAATAACAGTAAATTCACGATTTATTATTACAATAAACACGCCCCTAGACAAAGCCTAGAGAACCTGTTTATGAAATCCGCCTCTACCCGAAGGAAAAACGGAGAAAAACCCGGACCAGGATGGGATACATTAACACGTAAATGACCCAAAAATTTGCGTTTCTTACCTGCGTTACAATTAAAGTGTCGTACTTTAGAGAATTAAAAGATACGTTGCAGATTGTTTAATTTTTGACCTTTACCTTTCCGAGAGAAAAAAGATAAATAAAAGCATTATACTCGTAAAGGATGTTACTTTACAGCCCGTGTCCTAACAATTGGCAGGTCTGACGCGTTTTACAATGCTGGTATAAACAATATTCGCAAGGAGTTGTGAGTGAAATAAATATTTCTTTGATTGAAATTTTTGTTATTTTGTTGACGAACTATGGTTTTCTCAACTATTGCTATTTAATGTCAAAATGTTAGACAGTTCTCTGACCAAGGAGAAGACAATTTTTATTCGTTAGTAAGCGTTTAATTTTACATGAATTTTTATTTAATACTGTGATTATAAGCGTTGGATACTTTCACTTCGTGACATGAATTATTAAATCAGCGTTTGCCCGTATCGCTTCATCTTTAACCTATTCCTTACTGAGATAACGTCATTTAAATATTTCATCAAGAAACTAATTTACTCATTTATATGAAATGAATATTACTTGATCGTCTGAATCTTAACAAATGACAACTCAGATTGGGGGAAAGTAGTATCTGCCATATAACTGAGGTCAATTAAATAGAAGAAATTTTTCGCATTATCATGCAGGCTCTCTGGGTTCTTGCCTACATGCGGAGTGTATTGAAATAATACATCTGGAATGTGAAGTTATTTTAATAGTTACGATTTATAAACAATATTTTACGAATAATCTATATAGTTTATAACAATAATTCGAACTTGTGAAATAACTTTGTGTTTTATTGAATACAAATTTGTTGGTATTCTGTTAATATTATAACACGTAACGAATTACTCGAGTGTGTGCCGAAATTTTAAATCCGCCTCTGCCTTACTGCCCTTGATTGGAATTGATGGAATGGTCCCTTGCCTGCTTCCGGAGAGTAAATTAGCTTAATATCCTCCACGGGGTCATACGTAGTATGTAACTAATGTTTTGACAATAGATATGTGCATATATTTCTTCCGTGTACCTTACACGTAGAGAAAATATGTGATAACTTGCGGCCGGGTGAAAATGGCGGCGAGCCGGGAATCGACCCCGGGAAACCAGCATTGATCGCAGGGGTGTTAACCACTACACCAGTATTGAGAAGAAATATATGCATAACGAATCTTAACACGTAGGTATGTGTGATACCGGTAATAAAGTGCCCACAGCATTGTGTTCCGCCTGGTTCACTAATCTCCTGTATGGATGGGGATGTGTCTGAGGTCTTCCGGGGTTTAGATGTGGTTGGAAGTGGTGTTCAGATGTGGAAGGTGAACGGGTGGTGTTGTGGTTAATACCCCTGCGATCAATGCAAGAGTCCCGGGTTCGATTTCCGTCTCTTCACCATTTTCACCAGACCGAAAGTTATCACAATATATTTATTTATTTACATACTGCTACACTCAATTTTCCGTGCTATTTAACCATACGGGTTCAAGTAGTTATGAAATAACATTCGATTAACGTTCACCACTTACATGAGGTCTGTCGCTGTTCGCATTGTCAAACAGTTGTCACGTAACCGCCGTACTAAATCGCGACGCCTGCCGGGCCACGCCGCTCTGCGCCGGCAGCGCTGTCTTGCGGTTGGTTCTTGGCCCACCGCAGACGCCTGCCGCCCTTCTGCTGTCTGAAGGCGTCGCCTTTGCGCGCTTGCCCGCACTTGCCGCCCACCGCAACATGATGCTTCGTGCTGTCATTGTCGTCTTCTTTTTACCGCTCTTCAGTGTGTTTCTTTTTAGTATTTGTGAATGGGAAATATAGCGTGCTATAGAGACTTATCTACATGGAACGATAGGAGGTAGGAGTTGGGTGACTATTGTCAGTATGTGGACCGCTTAATTGGGTCTACCAACATTGGACCTACGTGGAGGTGTTAGGAGGAGTTGTTAGTAAGAGAGTTATAGATACTAGGAGGAGTTGGATAGAGGAAGGTGGTCACATCTATATGAAATGGGACATTAATGTGGAAAGCTACCACCGGGAATTGAACCCGGGATGACTTGATGAGCTAGAACAATACCACCTGAGCCAAGGAGGGGCTTCTTTTTAGTGTGCATGAAGCTCTTTCTTATTCTCACTTTTAAGATGAGATGCGATTTGAGGAGGGGGAAATAGGGTCAAAAGATTAAATATGTATTCCATTTTGTCCTCTTAAAACTATGACTCTTGTGTCCTGTTACTCAAATATTTTAAATTGTTTTACTCCCAAACTTCCATGCATTGCTACTGACCGAGCACTACTAGTAAAGCGGCGCTATAATAGCCCTGCATTAAGTAGAAAGGATATACTTGGCTGCGCGTGTAGCATGTGATACAAGTGGGAGGGGTAGTAGGAGTTTAGATTTTATTGTCCAACCCCCGACACCCTATTAGATAATTTTATTTCTAGCTCGAAATTGTGATATCGTATCAGAAATAAATATAGCTTTGCTCGTGGAGTACGACAGTTCTACATAAAGTTACTGAAGAAGTTTCTGGTCAGGTATATATCATCTTAATTGAGAAGGACAACTTGCATGGAGTATTATTATGAATAATCCATGTTAGTCATACAAAAGTCGTAGATAAGGGTAAGTAAACCCACAGATAGTAGCCGCAAGGAACCAATAAAAAAAGGCGCAGAGGTATGTTAAGAGTTTCTTTATCTGGTGCTAAATCTATTACTAATTCTACATTAATTTTTTTTAGATATGAATGAATATTTAAGAAAGAATAATAGCAAAAGATGAAAAAATTCGAACGAACAATGATACGGGTTCTTTGCTAGACTGAATTAAAAAAAAAACATTTGAAGAGAATCAAACCACAAACAAAAAAAGTAATCACCGTAGGCGTCCTTCGGATAGGAGTGTTTTTCTGATTAAGATACCTTTGATAACCATCTTTCGTCAAACGTACACACCTGCTTGTCCCCCTATATTCGAAACCGCCTACAGTGCTATCACCGCCGCAAATCCATCTGCCTATAAAACCGCAACCACTAGGCCATTTCGATCTTCTTCAACAACTGCTAAATCTCTCATCTTCCAAACGACTTGTGTTCCAAATCTTTCTCTTGTGTTACCAGAAACGTGAGTAAACAAAGTTCCTTGTGTGGTTTGCTTTTCAATTAATGATTTTTTATCTTTATAATAAATGACAAATTATTTCCATTTTAATTTTTAAACTTTACAATTACTGTATAAGGAAATAATTGTAATCGTACGAAAAAATAAATTTCAAGGTCTCTTCAGATCTTTAAGAATTTACGCCAGGAGAGTCTATTCTCGATGTTCAAATGTATGTTTGTGATTATGTGGACGATTTTGTTCCCTCGATAGATCACGAAGAAAATGATAGAACGTTATCTAACTTCAGAATTGAATTAGAATGCATTCGAATTAGAGACCTATTTCCTTTTTTTTTTTTTTTTGATTCTGACTTCATTTCCACTCCACTTCCGACTTATAAAAATTCAAAATTTAAAATGAATAAATATAAATATGTTCTTTAAATTCCGCGTACAAATTCCCTAACCATATTTCCCTAAGTCTGACCGTTTCGAGATGTTGCAAAGAAATAGAATTGAAAAGTTGAGAAATTTGAATATAATATTTGAAGTAGATTTTCTACGAAAAAATGGAAACGCATTTGTTTTCTTTTGATATGTCTTCTTACCGTTCAGAGGGCTGGTAACGTGTGGTAATTGTCCCGAATATTATAACATATTACAATCCCTAGTACTGAGGTAGAAAACGTATAGAGAATTTGTGGGGTATGCAAGTAACATTTGTATTGGTACCCACACCTTCAAATGATCTTCCTAATACGATTCTGCTGGTCAAAAAAAATGAAGGAAAACCAAATCCCAGATTAGGTCATTTTTACTTCGTCCCTGCCCGTGACCGTTCATTTTGGTGAGTCTCCAAAATGTTCTTGTTAAACTAGATTATCTTGCTTTAATATTTGTGACATATCAAGAAAAATATAGTCTATTTCTTAGAATGAACTAAAACACGATAGGTATCTTTGGATTTCCACTTTCAATGTTTGTGGAGCGTTAGACCTCATTGCTTTGCACTATTACACTAGAAATGTTCAGCAATATTTAGAACTCCACAAGGGACAGCGAAACACTATTGTTAAGATGAAATAGTTGTTTAGACGAAGTTTATGATGAATATCTTGTTTCGATGTTGGTAATGTACAAGAATTATGGAATGAATCTACTATTCTCTGGTAACTTATAGATGAGCGGTCTTTTCCTGCGCGGAATACAAAATTTATTTTTTTAATTAGTTCCTTTTTCTCACCTTTAGTTGCCAGTTCAGGTACATTTAATTATATTATGTTCCATTTTCCTTCTATAAGAATTTCTCTAAATCTATACATACATTACCATCTTTACACACACACACACACACATATATATATATATATATATATATATATATATATATATATATATATATATATATATATATATATATATACACACA
>NNCF01126273.1:1211313-1317743 GCA_002313205.1 Laupala kohalensis
AAGTTTAAGGAAGGAGCTGCAGTCTCTTTAGCCGTCTCTGTAGAGGCACCCCCTACATATGACTATAAGGATGTCGTTCACGTCATTTTGATCAGGACTCTACAACGAACTGGGAAGTTTACAACTGGGATTTCAGACTTCTACTCCACACGAAAGTCGTGAAGGCAAAGAAACGTCAGTGATATCAGAGTCCTCTGAGAGTGTAATTTCTCATACGGTCCAAAGTGTTAACGCAAAATTTCTCATAGTCTTATGCTATATTCCTAAACAATAGAGAACTGCCAGTGACGTCCGAGATCTGAGTACGTCCCACTGCTTGCGTCGCACAAACTCGCAACGTTCCAGTTTATTTTCGATAAAATGCTTTCAGGAAAAGAGAAGCCAGCTGAGCATTAGCTATACCCAGTCAGATAGCATTGTTAATCTCACGATCCATACCCACGTATTACAATGAGCTGCGCCGAATGTTTGCGGGAGCTATGTGAAATTCCGCGTTACATATCCGCAACTTGCGTTGTTTTTCTTCTAGTACTGTAGACCAATGTCAGTATGGAACTCAATATTCCCTAACTTAACATGTTTCTTTCCCAATTCCTTAGTTGAAATCGTGTTGTAAGGAAGAAAAGCAGGCCTTATGGTACGAAATTAGTCACCTCGTAAATATCATTAAAATGTGAGAATTAATACACGTCGGAATATTTCTCTGTGACTTATGAAATCCACTTACATTATAGTACGCATTGCTTTACTCTTTCATAAATCGTTTTCATTTGATAGATTTGAAGAGGATGTCAGAATTCCACTGCAGTATTTATCCGTCTGTACATCCATTAGCAAATGGTATTCGGACTCCGTGTACAATTTTTTTTACATCACTAGTTGAAAATGATTACTCTTATACGCATTGTAAATACAAATAACACAGTAAATCAGTGAAATAATAGTAAGTGCAAAAAAGAACTCTCTATGTCAGTACCAATATTTTTAAAACTGAAATGCTTCCTTCGCTTGGATGTAAGTTAAACATATTTTTTTCAACCCATGAGACTAGTAAATTCATCTTCGAAACAAAACTAATCTCGATGATTAAGGATCCAATCTCCATTGAAGCAAGTGGCTTTGTTGTAATTTTTTGTATCCACAAGCATAAGAAAAATGTAAAAACAAATTTTTTTTCTGTCTTTTTGTTATATTTACATACGCGAATTTGTTCGTTGGAGAATATCATACAACGCATATGAATAACCAGTATGTCTGTAATTCGAAACTCCATAGTCCATGCATATCACTGTCATGCATAGTAAGTTTACACCTCAATTCCTCTCAATATCCTTTAGAATCCTTCGTCATACCCCTTTCATGCCGCCAGCACACGCCTGTTATTTCCCCTGAGGCCACTATGAATCTCTGGTGGCAGCGGTCGATTGGGAGCTGGGCGGAAGGGAGATCGGCGTAAATCTAATCGGCGGTTGCTTCCAAACAACGTAATGAGAGCACGCGTTCTTCTCGCGAGGCGGTTGCGCCCCCCGCCACTGCTTTGTTTCCGAGCGAACTCTTTCGGCCCGTGCCGTTATTACCCCTTTGAGAGCGTAGCGCCTGGCTCTCGCCGGTTCTCCTCTCGTCATCAACGCAGCAAAGGATTTTTCAACGATCGCTTCCTTCATAAGGTTGTTCCCCTTCCCCGTTCAATCACGCTGCCTCAATAACGATAACTACCGTAACTGACATTTTTTTTTCGTTTTCTCCACGAACAGAATCAGCAATACAGGACTAACAAACAGCATTGGCACATAGTGAAAAATATACATTAAAAATTTGGAGCTTTAGGGCTCGCCAACGTTAGGTAATACGCTATTAAAAATATATTTCACAAATTAGCATAAGCATAACTATTCTAAGTAATTTCTTTTTAGGTTGATTCCTGGTCGTATAGTTAATAAACTTCAGCCATTACGTAGCTTATATAAAGCACAACGTGCAAAGTGTTGATTAAAGAATTCTAGACATATTAACTGTAAAGGTAATAGGAAACGAGCCAATAGTAATCCGTTGAATACTGATATGTTGAAAAATTTACGGGGCGTTTTTTCGCAAATATTTTCGAAGCAGTGCGATGGTTATTGTTGGAGTGATAGCTTGACCTCTCCTTTGGATTATTCTACCATTCTTTGCCGCAATGAGAGGACTCACGACTGTTTTATAGATGTATCTATCGGGATTTCTGTGACTGTTTGCGTGGTAGTCATAAGATTACCAATAGGGTTGTATCTATAGAATTCTATAGAATATCTATAGAAAATATCTATATAAGGTTGTATCTATAGAATACGCTTGAGAACTAACGTGATTCGCAATTATTGTGAGGTTTACCGTTGTTAGTGCAAGTTAGAAGAAAACTTCTTCCTCTCTATCCGTGCCTCTTCACTTACCTTTGTTGTCATTAAATTATTGTCAGTTCTTTTATCCAAGTTAAAGAATGAGATGTCTGGTGAGTAAGATTATTGCTATATTAATTCTCGAACGAAAAGTCTTTCACTCGACCCGTCCATCTGCACTTGGTAAATCGTGTCAGTCCAGTAACTGGGAACATTTTGAATAAAATGAAGAAAGTGACTAATTCATTACACTTAGTCAAGTTAATGAGCATAGCGTAATAAATTCGCGCGCGAATGAGGTTGAATCATACAAATTTCATTACTAATTCTCTGAGGGATTAGATTTGGACGAGATATCCAAATTCAGACAAGGAAAAGATTTTGAACGTGACATCCCAAACTTTAAATGTAACGTTTCCACCTCATCACGTATGAAGTTTGGGATATCAAATCCAATAGTTTGGAGAAATTATTTCGTTACTTTGAAATTGTATCTCACATCCAACCCTAGGTCAAATCCATAGCGTTTTCTTGGTTTTCAATGTCCTCCATCATGCATCCCTACCACCGCTTCTCTGTCGCTGTTGCTTTTGAACGTTCATACAAACTCCGAATCGCCGCTATGGGGGCTACCGTTGGTATCGTTACCATTAACCCTGTCACTACCATCCACGACGTCACACAGCTCCCAGCTCTTGTCGTAACCTCGTTGTTCTGAGACGTATGTCCATGCGAATCATACGCGCCGTCACCCCGACGACGATTGATTCAACTCTGTAGACCGCCCCTTGTACCGCCTCAGGGGGTGATTTTCACTTCTGGGGCTGCGGTTGGACGTACTTGGCGCACAGTAAACGAATAGTGTTGTATGAAAAATTCAGGGGAGTTCACTGCTCGTAATTATAGAGAAACTTTGAATGTTACGTTTTCATTCATATTATTTTTTAGGGTCGGCAATCACCGTATATATCCTCCAATATGCGTTTCCTTATTTGTAATTTTTTAAATTTATTTTCCCCAAGAATCTCCTTACAAAATTAATCAAGGAATACCTCATCTGTAACACTTGGTCATTACGAGGTTCTGAATTATACTACCTCCTGTCTTCATACATACTGGATCTACTGATTTATTTATTTATTTATTTTTCGTCGCGTGGACGTTAGGAGACATTCCACGATGTTGTTCGTTCACATTTTCTTCTTTTTCTCTCTGTAATTCTCTTATTTACTTTGCAACTCAATAAATCTAAATATAATACATCAAAACAACACTAAATAATAAATTAAATAAAGCAAATAAATCGCTCTTCATCTTGAGGGAGCGATCTACTGTGATACGATTCTTCATGGATACGGTATGAGAGGAAGATATCCACCTCTCGCTCCGACGCGTTAAGTTTCAACCAGCTAATTGTCCACCAAAATCTTCTGCTTTCACATTTACCTCTATAATCAAATGTTTGCGTAGTTAAAATCATTTTTAAGATAGTAAAAATTTTCCGTGAGAGGACCGGCCAGAGAAGATTCCTCAAAATATGCTCCGAGCTGTGAAGAATTCTCGACTCGTGTATTCCAACACCAGATTATCTCTCGAATTAATGATTCCCGGCGTCGCATCATCTGAATCCTCTGGCAAAGCGACTCACTGCATCGTTCAGCGACAGATGCTTCTCAGCGCGTGCGTTGTCTGGAGAGAGTCGTGACAGGACGCACCTTTGTCTCGTGTGTCTGTTTGTCGGTGCTTGTTCGCATGCCCTGACGCGGAGCGGCGTCTCGCACCGTTTGGATCACCGCGGACGAACGCGTTCAACCAGAGCGGCTGACGGTCGCCTGCACGACTTCGTTGACGTCCGAATATCCTCTGCCCTCATTTACATGGCTCCACTGTCTCACTAGTTGACAGTTCGAATGTATGTGGGTTCTCAGGATTGCTGTAGCTGTGACGACGTGGTCTTGTGTTTTGTTGGTCTTGGAAATCCTTTTCCAACCCCTCTACTTCCTCAAATATTCACTTAAGAGCTACATAATTCTTGCTATGCCTTCAGATTGGGATAAATTTTATCCTTTAACAAAATAGTACTGATCATAACACTGATCATAAACAATTTTTTGCTTCCATAATTTTGAGAACTGTTCGTATGTTTTTACCTATGAAATTATGAAGTGTATATTAGTAAACATTACTTTGAAATTCACTCCAACAACTCAGTCAGACAACAAATTTTCTGTCATTGCCAGCTAAAAAATGACGGCTTTTCCTTCTAGTCCAAGAGCCTGCGACTGAAGCACTGAAGTCATTTATATAAAAATGTTTCCCATGTTAAGACACACTTTTGATTGGATGAAAAAAAAACGGACTTCGAGTTGAATTGCTTGACAAAGGTGGTTAAGCTTTGGAAAACCATTTGTTTAATATTGCAGTAAGTACTATCCCCTTCAGACAGATTCAGAGTATGTTAATCCAGAAGGGTAGAAAAAACTTCCGCGACGAACACCTTGGAAGGCTCACCAGAATACGGAAGGTTTAATTGGGTAATTTACTGCCTTCGTCTAACGATCCAATTGGCAGAAATCACTTTCGTTATCCGTTCTATCCAACGAAGTGTTTTAACTTGGGAAGTAATTTTAAACAAACGAATATTTTGGTCGTGTTCATGCTCTTTCATTTCGATATCCTATGCACCAGATACATCCTGATCGTTCAGAGTGCTCGCAAAAAATTGTTCATTTTTAATTTCTAGATTTTTCTCATTTTGTCATTTATTAAATATTTATTTAAAGGAACTAAATGTGTCTAGAGTTCCTTTTCAAAATTCAATTGTTCCAATTATGAAAGCTCTGGCTTATTTTAAATATTGTTCCTGTATGCCATTGTTTTAACTAGACAAAGAAACTAATTTTACCTTTGTATTTATTAAATTATACATGTATTTCAAGCTGATTCGTCTCTTCCTACTGCAGAATTTTACGAAAATTTGGTATACGATTAAACTCCGGCATGAGATCATGTCAATACAGCCTTCAGATCTAACGAGTTGACATCCTAGCTCTGTAATGATAACTTCAGTTATGTATGCTTAATTGGCTAGGAATTTGGGTCGGCAGTGTCATTAAATTTATATTATTATTGAACTCAAATTTAGATTTATTTCAATAGACAATTTGCAATAATTTCGGAATAATAAATTAAATACTGTATGAATTTCTTCAATAACTGTTATAATCTATTGAAAATACAAAAAAGAAATATTCTGTAAATATTCTATGAACCTACTAACTAATTTTGTTCTTATTTGAGAGGAGGGCTTGTCATGATTTTGCTAGAAATTCGCCTCTGTCTTTGGGTCCTTTGAACGAAATAGGTGGGGTGGTCCCCTGCTTGCATTTGGAGATTTTTTTAATCCTGCTTCCGGTCGTACGCAGATTGTAATTGCTTTTGTAACAATAAATTATCCTACTCTTATTAAACGAGCAATAATTGTAAGATTAAATCGGCAATCTTGTAAACTTATGGTGGAATTTTGCCCAGACTTCATATATGGACGAGTTTTATTATCAGAAATCGAATGGAATAAGTATCAATCTTGCGAACATTCGTTTTAAGAAATAATCATTCATCTGTGTAATAATCATTAAACCGGTAAAATAAGAATTATTTTATTAAAAAATTACTTGAAAATATTCTTATATTGACTAAATTGTTCTTTCTCCTAGTAAAGTAATGCTAAAATTTAGAAAAAACATAACAATTTTTGTTTTTTAATATATTTGAACATAAATTTCATTAAATTGACAAATTCAATTAATGTATCAAATTAGTTATGAAAAATGTCTTTAAATTAATTTATTAAAAATTTATTGAAATTTATTTTTAGAATGAATAAATTCGAGCATAGCTCGGTCCCCTGATGTTACTATATGAAGTATGCTATCGTGAAAGTGTGATTCTATCTCCGTAGTCCCACTGCAAACTTTGCGATCAAATCCTACTCTTCTATCTGAAGAGACACCGACGTATCTGCGCGTCGCGGTGGCCGTCGCCTCCTCCCCAACCCACAGCCGCCTGTAGATCTATTATTGTTCGAGGACGGAGGCGGTGACCGAGTGGCACGCGTCGCCAAGGTCCCTCGCTGATGGACGAGCGCGGCGGTCGCGACCGCGGAACGCGAACACTCCCTCTTCCCATGTGTGGTCAGACCATGCATCCAATCGCGCCTCTGTGCAACTTTTGCCTCGAAAAGTTAAATGCTACGATATGTCTGCGAATTAGTGACGAAATAAATAATTGAATTGTAAATTATTTATTGTCAAAGAAGTTGTTACAAACTGCTTATGTCAACGTGGAGGACAATGAACTACTTTACCCTCTGGAAGCAAACTATGGAACATATCATCATTTCTGATGAAAGGGTCCAAAGGTAGAGGCGGATTTAATATGTGATCCAGATCANCAACAAATATCCTACACTCATATTACCTATGAAAGATTAATGAAAGTTTTATATAAAATAACGCCCAAATTTCGGATACTTTTGTTTCATAATTTAAATTTTTACCGATACGTTAAAATACCTTATTTATGATTTTAATATTAGTTTAAATTACTTAGGAACTTCGGTACTTTTTATTATAATATCGATGCTGACGGAATTTCTCCTTAGAACATGAAGATTCGTACCACCAACCCTCAGCAAGGACATAACGAAAATTATTCCTAATTCTTGAAAACGTAGGAATATTCTTTCATTTCATTTCTATTGTTCAGTGAATTCTGTCACTTCCATTACCTAAAAAGTCAACACATGCACAACATATTTTTTTTATTTTTGAAATATTTTCGTAATCACATTTTACGAAAATTCAGTCATCTAAAATTATTCTGTTAACATAATCTTAAATGTTTTTTTTTTTTGAAAACCAAAATACAAAACACAACGGTAAAGCTTAATATGAGCAAAAAATCAAAAAATAATGTAAGGTTTAATACGATTTTTAGGTGTAACATTGAATAATTAATTTTCCTCGTGGATTGGAAAGTGAAAATAAAATACAGAATTACATGAAAACCGTATTTCATGCCTTATTTACTATGAGTGGTTGTTCAGGCCATGAGACCTGCTATTCCAAACTTCATACTTATAGAATTAGGAAGTAGATTGTATTTCCGGGTAATGTAACGTACAGAAGACCTGGTGTAGGTGAGGGAAATTGTAACTAAAAACCTCATCAGCCGAGCGGAAAACCGAACTCGCGCGCTTCCACTAACAGTGCACAGCAAGTGAGATCAATACCATGGCTGCATTTTTGGAGCAGCTTTTACATAAAATAACACGTAACGATGCTATGGCGGTTCGGTGTTCTTTGATTTAAGAGTTTTTTCATCCTTCAACAGGACTCGTGAGCAGCTGGTGGTTGTGGCGTAGGCTATGGTTGCATCGTATGCTCGCTCGTAAACGCACCAAACACAGCTGTGTAGGCGCACGTGCTCTCCAGATCTGCTTCTCCACCGACATTAGGGTAGTCACGTGATACAGATGCGTTCATATTCATCCTACTTCACTATCCCTGCTACTAAACCAAACTACTAAACCCGCCTATTTTTGCTATGGCAAAAATGTTATATTGTTTAATTTCTTTGAATAATATTTGGGAAACTGGAAACAAGTAGTGAAACTTAAAAAAACATTTCTCTGGCGTAATTGATGTTCAGTCGGGTGGTGAACAAGATATACTGAAATTCTTAATATTTGGTTTCATCAATTAAATAAGTATGTTATATCAATTTGTTACAATTTAAAACGTTTTCGTTTTGATATATAAAATAAGTACTTTTCATGTGTTAAGAAANCAATTAAAGAAGTATGTTATATCAATTTGTTACAATTTAAAACGTTTTCGTTTTGATATATAAAATAAGTACTTTTCATGTGTTAAGAAATGGAAATTTCTGTGGCCATTACTTGAAAAATGTTTTTATCTATTTCTATCACTTAACGGTCTATGTAAAATAAAACGATGAATTTCGTAGTACCTGAGGTTCAAAAGGTTAGCGACCTGTGGTCTGCACCATTTCCTTCCTATTACCTATCCCAAATAAATTTCATGCTGAGATCTCCTCCCTATTATCACCATGTATACTTGAGATGAAAGATCACACTTATTACTCTTCGGGTTACCATCAACAAAATTACAAATTTTGTGATTTTTCTTGGAAAATTGCCCGGAAGACCAAAAATCCAGAATTTTGGAGCTTTCAGAGTGGACATTTGAACACGATAATAAATTTTATCTTACATAGTTTTAAAATAAGTTTACTTTGTAATACTGTGTCTTGTGTATTTATTTCTGGAATAATAAAGAGTTGCTTTCACAATTCGAAAAATTAATTTTTCACAAAATTAATTAAAAATTAAATTAGATATTTATTTTTACTTGTTATAAAAATAAATTAAATATACTGATATTTATTCTCTCTACTTGTTATAAAAATAAATTAAAACTACTTCCAGGGAATAAAACAAGCACGCAGGTACAAAATTACACTCACCAGATTAGCAATCCGTAAAATCGGAGAACCCACGAATTTTTAACGATCGCATGCTCTGACTTTTTATTTAAAATAAACAGGTTGGCGTAGAAAACACCACCCGGACTCTCCATTGGCGTCCTTCTAACCACGACAAATCCGGGGAAACCTGCACGGATGGCAATTCTAGTTGATAGGAGTAACAAGTTCTGAGTCATTGGCCGATCCGAAATATTTTTACCACACCCTTTAGGACTAACGCTTTTTGTACGTCCAATGTAGAGGAAAAATTATGCTGGATCGTATTTTAAGCTAAAGCTCTCGAGAACTGTGGAGAAATTACTTTGCAGAATTCATAATAAATTCCGAAAATTTTTAATGCAAGAAAATTGGAACTGTTGGGACGGATTAGTTCACAAGAAAGGGCGGGGGTGATTTTTTTTACTCACGAGCTGACTTCGCTGCTGATTCACTAGCTCACAGTTCAGTAATATAAATATTGACGGTTTCACCAGACTGACAGTTCGCGCACGTCGTAACCCTTTCAATAACTAACATGTGGCCACGGCGCAGTTGAAACACATGCACGTCCATCGTCGTTTTCCCACTGAACAGCCTAACCACAGGAATCTCTACTGTTGCTACAGCACTTGATACCAATAATTGTAACACTCACTTCAATTCTATTACATTTGCTGTTTTGAGTTTATTCTTATGCTCCTCCATTGTAAAATCACGGGTTCATGATGTCCTGAGTTTCAAGTATCTCCATCAAACAATTTTTTTAATGAATCAACGAACCATACATGCATTAATATTCAAGCTTGCTCTTTGGTGCTGATGACAAGATAATATTGCCATGCAGTTCAACTGGATGGTCGCGGCGTATGCGCATTCTTAAGTTAGGTAGGAAGTACGTTGATACATGTATAACCGTGCCAATTTTCATATTTGTCTGCAAAGACGCCAAAAAGCATGATAAAACCTATTCTATCTAAATAGAAAATGAGAAACGTAGAAAGTGTTGGCATTCTGAGATGTACTACCATACTTGGCATAATCACACTATGTTGGAGTAAAATATCTCAAACCTAATATTGAAGTTGAACCACAGTCATTAATAAAAGTAATTTAACCTGTATTTTGATTTTTTCAGTACGAGAAGAATGTACTTTTGGATTTATCTCCAGTATTTCATTCATTTTACCGTGTCACTAAACTATTCGATTCATTCTACTTCCTTACCAAAACATGATGTATCATTCTGAACACATCGTTTAGGTCGACAAATCACGCCACAATCTACGTTGTGGTAGCCAATGGCTATTTTATACAACGTCGGCAAACACCAAGAAGATGTCGAAGACATTGGTGCATGACAATATTTTTTCTTTCTTTCCCCATTTCTCAGAATATCAATAGCAGTTATTTCGTCTGAATAGCTGCCACTTCCACCTACCTCTCTCAAACCCTCTCGACCCCTAAAAACCTCAATCGTCACTTCCTCTTTGACTCGTGCCGCCAGTTATTGACAGAATAAGGCGCTCCCTTGTGCGTTCATGAAAGGGTGAGCACCCGGCGTGAGCACTAAAGGGGGCGGACGGTGGTGCACAAAGCCCTTCGGGAATAGAGAGAATTCGTCAATACCCTTTTGGTCCTTTCTAACCTTACACGGCGGATTTGCTCGTAGACATAAACGTCAACCTTAATCTGGATCATTTTCTACGACAATATTTCATTGTATGCTTTCCTAATTGTGGGACAAGAATAATAGAGGTAAGCTGAATTGAAGTTTGCGATTGTGGAGACTATTCGAGGAAGACGTAACACTAATATGTAAGTCAGTTTTACGTTCGTCATTTATAAAGTTACATCGAGTGAAATACGAATGAAACTCATATTGTTATTAAACTTACTTGTGACAACGTGTATCACTAGTTTGTATTTACGTTCTCTTGGTATTACATACATTTCCTTATTTTAGGAGAATTAATTAATTTTCATGGGCACCACTCATGAAAACCATAGTATATATTACACTAAAATAGTTTGGACGTGTGTATAGAATGAACGAAGATAGAATGCCGAAACAAATTCTGGAAGCAAGACGGGAAGAGAAAAGAACTCTTGGAAAGCCCAGAGGAACCTGGGAAGGTTGCATTACAGATATATGCCATAAGAGTGGAACTACAATCCGAGAAGTACAGCACAAGACCTAGGATAAGAAGGAGTATGTCCAATGGCTAACACGACGCTGAAAGGCATAAGGGAAAGAAGAAGAACAGAGTTTCCGAGGTATTGAAAATCTTTGTTACATCACAGACTCCAGTAAATTACAACGCATTCACAAAAATAAATAGCAAATATACCTAGTGATATGTTTATGTAGATAAATGCAGAGAAAAGCAGAACTTTTTTTCTTTCGAAACTGTAACCTCTGTTATTATAACAAGAGATTCTGGAGACCTTCACCATGAACTTATTATCGGACAATTAAATGTAAAAATTTAGACTTTAAAAAGTTATTAAAATAATTTACGTTTCGTTACATAAAGCTTTAAAATTTAGAACAAAGATAATAGTCTTCATTGGTGATTAGTTTCACATAATTGTTTCAATTTGATCATTGTAATAGCAATTTGCGAGGATCTGAGAAAATAAAAAATTCAATGAAGGATATACTTTGGTTAACCTTATTATAACTAACATCACTTTTTGTACCTTTGTGTTGGGATATTGCACGTACAAGAAGTCTTGGCCTTAAGGAAAAAATGTAGGATGATATAGCAAATCCGAAACAAAAACAATTATTATTTGACTCGGATTTCAGTGATCAAGAAAAACAGATTTTTAAATAACAATATTACCTCCTACACACGGTCACTCAACTTCAAAGTTTGGAGTGATTCCTAATAATTTTTGAACTTTTACCATTCTTGGCATCATAAGATCTGTAAACATTCTTCGGATCTTAAGACCAAATCACTGAAATCACTTTGAAACCAGACAATTCGCATGCCCAGTGTTTTGAGTTCCTTTCATGCAAAATAATATATTCCTTGCGTTTTTGACATTTTCTTCAGAATTATTGCATTTTAATTATTGAGTGTCTTTCTTTCCCTCTGAGAGACTCGAATTTTCTTTTCCTAACCTCGACTCCAAACATGGATCGTTTGCTCTTCCAAGGTACTTCCCGGAGTTAACGACGGTTCCTTGACTCCAATTAGATTTTTATGTGAGGAAATCGTGATTTTAAGAGTTCTGTAATTTGTAGAGGAATCCTGAGAGGAAAAAGTGACAAAAATGTGACTTGAAGAGGAAGCGAAGAACTAGTAGAAAAAAGGTGAGAAAAGTATTTTCCCTCAAACAACTTCAATTCATACTACTCTTCGCTTTTAGAATGAGTTATGTAGAATCAAAACAAGACAAATAACTATTTTTGCAATTGTGAGATTACATTAGATCTTACAAGTCAAAAGTGGCCCAGGCCAGAAACAACAACATTAAAAAAAAGGACTAGTTTTAAATGCTGAATTGGATTCTTTGTTTCCAAACAAGTAGATGAAGATATATAGATATTAAACTTTCGTTTTCAAAATACGATACATCTGAATATTGAGTTACGAAACAAATTTTAATTGAAAATAAGACACGATCAAAATAAAATCTATTTAAAAAGGCAATGGTACAGTAAGAAATTTGATACTATTTAAACACACTTGTCTTTATCATAGATAAAATAACATTCAGTTTTTTAGAGACAGGAATTTTTCAGTTTTTTGTATTCTTAAAAAAATTGTGAATGTGACGTGTATAGTTTTGATACTTGACGACTTGATTACTATTTTATCCTATAGTTTACAATTTATTTCTGGAAGGTTAGAATATTTCAAATTCAATAAGAAAATTTCATGGAATAAATAGCTCAGTCTGGTAACATTTTATATAAAGTGTAGAAAAGGCAAAAAATCTATACATGGATTCAAAAGCAATGGAAAGAACCAGATTAAAAAAATAAGTCTGTTCTCCAGAGCAAATTACTTATACGTAGTCTAATGAGTTTAAAAGTCTAATCGGCTGTTATGTTGTTGACAGTAAAAGGTTTTATTGAAGTAGTCATTTATGTTGAGAATCTATCGTGAGACAAATACCTCTTTCATCCCATAGTTTGGACATTCCTGGTAAAATCACTCGGAACGAGTTCTTCTGGAGTGTTGTGGGATCCATTTTACGACCGACAGGGCGATTTCTTGGTGCGGAATATAAAAGAAGAAAGAGACCGACGGTTGAATGGATCTTCTTGGAAGTCTGAGGTTAAATGACGTTTCTGATTATTTTGTTCAATGTCGATGCGTGGCAGAGAAGTAAGAAAATACCTTCGCATTACTAATTATATCTAGAGATGGTCTATAGTTTTAGTAGAAGTGTCTACGCTGTCTTGGAGATAATTATCGTAATTTAACGGTATGTTGTAGAATTTCTTGATTCTCGTGGGTTCAATATTCTATCATAATGAATAATAAATTTATTGCCAAAATGCAGTACAAACTGCGTATGACTACGTGGAGGACAATAATTTATTCTCCGGAAGCAAGCAAGGGACCATCCCATCAATTCAAATCAAGGGTCCTAAGGCCGAGACGGATTCAGCACACTCATAAGATAAGAATAAAAGTAGTTTTGTACAAGTTATAATATTTATAAAATACCAACAAATTTGTATTTAATAATCACAAAAAAGTTGTTTCAGAACTACGCATTATTATCAAGCTATAGAGTCTTTGGAAAATATTGTTTATAAAGTATTAAATGACACAATATTCGAGATTTATTATTTCATTACACGTCTTCACTAGACAAGAGCCTAGAGAGCCTGTATAAAAATCCGCCTCTACCTGAAGAAAAACCGGAGACCAGAGTAAGGCATATCGCATCATACCTTTTGAAATTATACTCCAATCTACCATTTAATATTGGAATTTAGGAAAATACTTTATCATTGAACCAATATAATATAAAAGCAATGTCGTGTCATAATTTAAAGTTACTATCTCTTATAGTTTTTGTTTTGCATTGATGAATGACAGGACAACACCGTTTAGTATTTAGAGATATATTATAAACAATTTAAGTTTACTCAAGCTACACCCAGAAAAGAAGTGACTAAAAGAAAATATATACATTAAAAATTAAAGGTATATTTGTTGGTGAAGTACTTCTGTTTTCTATGATGTAGACATTAGGAACTTGTAAAGGCATTTCTGCATCTCTTTGGGGATAAGTGTATCCGGTTAATTGATGGCTGTTTGCGTTTTAAAAACCGACAGTTTTACCTTCACCACCCTCGTCCGAGCAACCTAAGTAGACTCATCACCAGTACATTAGTCGTCAACATCTTTCTGAAGTGAGAGTTTTGTGTCGTCTGAGTGTGCTCTTCCCATTATGGAGAATGATCTGCGCCGCGGAAAGAGTTCGCATTGTCTCTTCGGTCGAATGCTTAAGAAAGGAAACAGCACGCTTCGATGCTAGTGCTGCGTGCTGCCCGGACACAAAAGCCGGGAGTGCCCCAAGGGTTTACCATACGTCCTTCAAAAGCAGACGCGCCCGTTCTCTTTCTTGCTCAGTGGCTCGCTCGCTGAGCGCCAGTGTACCGTGATAGCCAGCGATTTGCTCCTCTTTGCTCTTGGAGGAATATCGCTTCTTCTGGAGTCCATTAGAGAGAGCAAATGGTTCTCCAGAGAGTCTACAACTTCACGAAGAGAAAAAAAAAGGATTTTTTCGGAAGTTTCTACACGTGGTTTAATATAGTTTGAGTTTAATATTGAGAGAAAAATAATTGTACTTAAATGTTTAAATTTTAAATCTAGTAACAATACTAATTACTACACCTCAAGTAAGATTTATCAAAACATTGTATATTCTTAATTCTGACGTCCGCATTCACGGTAAATACGTATTCATTCAGTGGCGTGTCTAGACCGTAGTTAAGGGGGTGTGGGGTGCTAACCGGAGAGGGATCTGGGGAGCATTTCTGTTAGAAAATCATGGTTTTACAACACAAATTTGATAAATATTATCTTTTATATAAAATACATTAACTTATCAAATAGATAACCAACAGTTAACAATATTAAATAGTAACCAAATTTATTCATTGTTTAAAATGCTTTTTATCTGTTGAGAGTTCAGGTCCAATGGGCGGGGGGGAATAGCTCCCTTAGTACCCTCCCCATAGATCCGCCACTGAATTAATTTCTTCTCATGAAATATTTCTGAGTTAAACGTAATAGGGTGTGTATTTCAAGACACCATATTTGAGAACAATATATGGGGTATGATCGAAAATAAATGTATTAGCTACAGCAATATATTTCGGATACATTTTAATTTGACTCTCCATTCCGTTTGGTCAACAAATGTCTCTTGCAGAGTCGTTTCGTATATAAAAATAATAGTGAATTATTTTTGAAGAAACTGCAAACTACAGAAACGTGTTTCATGGTCCATTAAAATGGATTGAAAAATAACGAGTTAGGGTAATTGTTGCTATCTGGTTGACAAATATAACATAGAAAACTACACAAACTTCCTGTTTCTCGTATAACTTTAAAAAGATTATAGAGAGAAAATTAAAGAAATGTTTTCGTGAGCGTAGCATTTCACTTTACCAAATATCACATCGTGTTCAGCACAACCCCAAAACAACCACATTAATCGAAAGCATGTTCCCACTCTCGTGTCCAAAGCGATCTTGCCCCGAAGTGTCTCGTACAGTATGCAAGAGAAGAGCAAAAAGAGAAACCTTTTCTCGCCTAGTCGCATTTTTTTTTCGCTGCTGGCACGGCTGTTGGCGTCGCTGCCGCGCGGAGCTTCGTGGCATGGGACAGACTAGGCGTCGCGTCGTGGCGCGAATATTCCCTCGCCAGCGCCAAATGGCGAGCGCCAGATCGCGCCAGATGGATGGCGGCCGCCGGCTGCGGGCCACTCACTCGATGGCGTTAATTGAAATTCTTTATACACGCTGCGCTGCAAGGGAAATTTACTTAGGAGCGGAGCAAATGATGGATAGAGGTTAGTATCTTCACAAATACAGTGTTGAGCATTCGCGACTAAAATAAACAGTACGAGTTAGAACGCGTTGTATAAGAGGCGTGCATAAGGGCCACAAACCCCCATCTCCAATCACGAATAACAAACAAATATAAAATGTAGTAATAATAGATCTACTTATAAGTGTTAAGTGTTCAATTGCCTGTGACGTGACAAATAAGGTGCGATAATAGTGAAAAGAGACGAAGTACTCATAAATATATCATTAAAAAAAATTTAAATCAGAGAAATAGGAAGTGTTTTAAACCTAGTCTTACTGTACTTCAATATTTAACAAATCATGGAAACTTCAAATAATATTTGTTAAGAATAAGGAAGAGAAAAGAGGCATCCTGTCTATGCGGAAGAGGTGATAACAAATGACATGTTTTGTGGGATTGCGAGCTGTATTGCGCAGAGACAGGTGAAATTTCAGAAAGAAGTATTAGAAGATGACATTTTCAATACCAGGGAGATTGGGTAAAAATTGAGAAGACTTATCATACATTTGAAAAATACATAAGACAAAAGAAGTTTTAAAAGAAAATATTATAAATTAACAAAATTGAAATTCAGGAAATAAATAAATAAAGATCGTAACCGTATGTGACGAGGAGAATTTCTCGTAATTATTGATGTTGATCTTGACCAATATATTAAATAACAGAAAGATATCTTCCAGGATTGGTCAACAAAAAAAAGAAGAAGAAAGGATTCTTTCTTTTACAACGCCAACGTTTCGGCAATTTATTTTGTCTTCATCAGGGCTACAATGAACATACACAATTTACATTATTTGTAGCACACTTTGAAACATCTTATTAACACATGTTATTAACACACAAAAAGTGCGTTTTTACGCGACTAGACACGAGCAGACAAGCATGCAAGGGTTAAATCAGGGTGAAGTAGAGGGAGAATAAGGACACAAGACGTTCATGAAGAGACGTGTTAACACATATGAGATTGTGAGTTGTATGAAGAATAAAGGAAAACCTGTATAAACGTACTATTTCGGATATATAATGCAGCTCTCTCACACATCTTAGCACCCGAGTCATTTTGTAAACATTTTCAATCGATCGGACGGCATGTGATGGGGTTAGGCAAAATAGTGCCCAACAAATAAAACTAATGGCTCATATTTTTTATTTGTTACTCAATATTTTGATTTTCATCGAATTTTTTTATTTCTTCAAACGGGAAAAATTAAATAGAATATTTCTTAATTTTAGAAAGTATTTTAATATTTTGTATGATATTAAAATGTTTTCATATTGTTTTGTACGACAGGGTAATTCCGAACACAATTTTCTATCTTCTAACGCCGGACAAGTCACGTCAAATATTAATTCTGACAGTATAGATTTATTGTTGTGCCCCCCCCCCCAACGTTTGATAAAAAGTTTAATGTAAAATTTACCATAACTCAGGGGCTGTATATGGTCCACGGACTGCTAATTGGAGAGCGCTGATGTAATAAATTAGAAGAAGAGAAAAAGTTAATATAGAATGAAACTTTATTTCAAATACTTTTGGAATGTTCATCAAAATTGTGTTTATTAAGAGATATAAAATGATAGAGTTATGTATGTGTATTCAGTAGTTTTATAAAGAAGAGAAGAAAGGAGTAGGGAATAGAGTTAAATCCAGAAACCAGGAGACAGAACCTCTTGGCTGCTCAGAATTCATTAAATATTAGGACTGCAAATGATATTACGTAGCAGTTTATATAACTCCCAATAGCCCCATCGGTGGCGCAGTTGATAGTGTTATCGCTCATCACCAACTCATCGCGGGTTCAATTCCCGATGGGGCCAAGAAATTTGTAGCTTTTCACATTAATGTCCCAGTTCATATAGCTGTGACTACTGAAAAGCCAACCTTCCTTCCTCTATCCAGCTCCTCCTAGTATCAATAACTCTAACTATGACTAACTGCTAACTAACCCCTCCACGTGGGCCAAGTTGTTGGTGAACCCAGCTAACCGGCCCACCCAACTCCTAACTCCTATCGCTCCATATAGATAAGCTTCAACAGCACGCTACATTTCCCATTTACAAATACAACAATAAAAAACTCATCTTAGCTCACGTGCCATTTCTATACACTTTCGATCGATAGGACCAGCACGGGACGGTGTGTGGCAAAATGTTGCCCGACCAATCAAGCTAATGGGTCAAATTTATTTATTTATTTATGACGCGATATTTTTTGTCTCCTATTAATTTATATTTTTTCAAACTGGAGAAATTAAATAGTGTATTTATTTATTTTTAAGCAGTATTTTAAATATTTAGTATTATTATAAAATTATTTCATATTGTAATGTACGAGTGGGTAATCCCGAACACAATTTTCTTTTTTCTTTCTCTGGACATGTCATATCACGTCAAATATTAATTCTGACCTTATAGAGTTATAACACAAAGTTGTACTCCCGCTGCCATAGCCAACATTCTGCTCCACCGATAATCGAGACGGTGAAAATCTGGAATATCCCGAACAAGGTTATAGAAATAGCCGGTTTCTTGAGTATGAATTATCGGTGTATAAATTGAATGACAGAACGCATACACAATATTATTACACTTAAATAGAAATGTGATATTTGAGTTTGTGGGGATGGTGGTACAATACAGCGAATGAAACATGATATCATCGGAAAGAACCCTTAGTTCTTTCACGGGAGTAGTGGATGTACTTTACTTCCATTCGTGGGTAGGCTGTGAGGAACGTCTCAGAAACTTATTAATTCAGAATTATTTTCAATGATTTAAGATGAGTTATCTTTCATATACTATATACATTCTTAAAATACGTCATGAACTGTCCGTTTCTATTTCTCCTACTTTGGAGTACATGGTTCAAACTGAATCCTATACATTTCTGGAGTAAATATCAACCCAGAATCATAAGAAAAATGATCACAGTCGCATGAATAACGGAACCTATCATCGCATATGTTGTTCACAAAAAATAAGAAAATAATTTGGCACAACAACCAGAAGTGGGCACGCCACCAATGAACTTTCATCGGTTATTACTCTTTGCCTCATTTATAATTTGTTTTTCCTAAATGAAACAGTAAGATACAAAACAAACAAATTTAACTTCAACCCTGGAAACGACCCGAATGTTTTCTTTTCTGGAGAGGAACAACAACAGTTGTGACAACGGAAGACTAATGATACAGTAAGTGACAGCAGCTAAGGAGATGAGACTTTACTGGGAACTATGGATGGCACACAGTGGGTGGTAGAGATTGTTTGGCACCCTCATTATTGACCATAAGCTGGCTGATCCGCTCTCGGACCAATACGCTGAATGGAACAAATGAATGGCACCGATGAATGGCGGAAGGGTTCTCAATGAGGGGACTTTTCAATGTTTAGGAAGTAGATAGTGGGGAGTTTTTGTAAAGCGTACCTGCGAGCTATCGTATACGCTATCCACATGCAAGTTACTTCTGCGCATGCTTAGTGGTACACTATCGCTCCTAGCGTAGTACGTTACGATGACGCCTTTGTTTGCATATGATGTTAGTGGTACGCTATTGAGAGGTCATGACGGATTCTTGCGGGGATTTGAGGTTATGCTGATATATGAGAGGGTATGCGAGGGATTTGTTGGTTGTATGTGCCAAATGAGCACATGCTGGCGTACTTGTACTCTTGCATTACTTCACAGTACAATTTACTTGTATACGCTTGCATAGAAGAAGTTTGTTTAGGTTTATAATATTTTCTTATGATTTGAGTCGAAGGATCGCTATGCGTAGTGCATCGATTACACTTCTTTCCTTGCCCGTTAAGCGGTTAGCGTCATCAACATGACGTATACGCTAGGAAGAGTGTACATTATACAAAAACTATCTTATGTACTGAATAGATATTAACCCATTCTTTTAGGAAACCATTACAACAACACAATTGTAAAATTTTATAGTTACCTACTTAAAACATTGAAATATATCCTTAAGCTAAATTTTGACTAATTAAGACCAAGATTAATATTTTGTGTCTAATAACTCTTATACTCCAAATTTCAGATTTATTCTTGAAACCTTTTACTAATACAATTTTATTTCGTTTCAGTTCAAATTCAAGTTACCACCATGGTGATCAATCATAGCACTTACAAATATCCATATTATTTGTAAATTAAAATCATGCACCTCACCACTTATAGATGAGTATCCGCGTACCATTTTAATAAGTAAAGGCTAAAAAGTTTTCTTCAAAAAATTGAAAATTGAACTCTATATTATTTAACTCTGTCGTTATCATATTTTTCAATCCATGGCTCCTTATTTCCCGTCAGAACAGAAAGCTCGGGCTTTGAGTCATAATGACTGAGATTGTTCAACCGTACACTTGGTGCCAGAGAATCATAACTAAAAATTGAACATACGCGCATAGTTTCTGTTAATGAATCATAGAATTTCACTATTCTACTCTGGATAGTTCTGAATGTACTGAATACAAATGAATTCTAAAAACTTTAATTTACGTTGTTTCTTTATTTTGCCTAATGATTAATTTGATCCGCAATAACGAATTGTCGTAATTAGGCGTAATGTTTAGGGATGGTCCCGCATCAATCACGTCCTTCAATCCGCCGCTGATGACGGTGAGTACAGACGCTGACTGAGCGCCGGGGCGGGACCCGAAGTCTGTGGGCGACGCCCTGGCACTTGTTACGGTTGCCATGGCAGCGGCGTTTCTCGTCGGTGTCTGAGACGAGAGGAGAAAAAGAGAATACTACGAGTACTGCCTGTGTAGGTACGTTTGTTTATCAGCGATTGGTGTAACATTTACTCAATTTAACTTTCAGGAAGGAAAATAATTTTTTCCAGTCTAAAAATTTGAGGGAGGTGAACGAAAATAAGATATTAAATTTTTTAAATACACTGAGAGGGCAGTAAAAACACGAGTTTTACCTTTTTTCAATAATTCTTTTTATTTTCAGTCCAATAAATGACAATCACATTTAACAAAATACTTTTTTTGAAAATAGTAAAAGAGATTACATGCATATTAAGTCTGAAATAACTATAACCACATTAATCAAAAAAAAACATTGGAAATACGACAATAATAAAATGAAGAAATAAAATAAAATAATATGATTAAAGACAATATGCCCAGAACACATATTGTGATTATCACAAATTATTCGAGACATTATAGTTCGGTAGTCCACCCAGAAGCGTAATTACGAAGGAGTAACAGTACAGGAGGATATTGAAGAATTATGCACCTTGGTTATTACGGAGATGAAGCGTTTGGTGTTGGTGACTGAGAGGGTGGTAAACAAGGAAATAAAGAGCGGTGGCTAAATCGGGCGCGAGCCATCTGTCGCCCGTCAGTCGCAGCCAAGGATTCGTTCTTTGTCGCTGATTTCGTCTCTCCACTACAACTATTAGTGTTTTTTCTTCACATGTTTTAACGAAAACATGGGACCACAATTGACTTGCATTTTTTTCAAATTGTTTACATGTGGTTAAATAATTATTCGAATCAACTGAATAAATATTTGCCATGAGAAATTCAACATGAAAGGGAATCGTTTGTCCCGATTCTCTGAAAGTAAAGTATCAAATGTTGTAATTCAGTTTGTAAATCGGTAGTCGTATCTTCCCGATATCCGGGTAAAATTTCCTCGATGATTGTACGAAAAGAATTTACAAAATTTTGGAAAATGATTTCATTTTTCATTATGCAGAATATGTTTAGCAATGTACCATTTTTGACCTAAATTCCAGTTCACAAACTTCAACTTTATCGACTTAACACACACACAACCGTTAAAATAACCCCAGAAGAGCTTCTTAAAAATTTAAAACAATTTAGGGAAAACTCTTCATGCTGCTCGCATTGTATTATATTAGACTGTTCTGTGAAAATATTAATTTTTACGAAAAAGAACACTGATGTATTCGGTATGCCTGTAGATATTTGTATTTTTTAAAAATTCCAAATAGATTGAAACGTTCAAAGTATGTTTGTGCAGGAATTAGTGTATGACTTTTATCTTTGCTAATGACCAAGCATTACTTTTTTCTCTCCTCCTGAACAATGCATATTCGACTCTTTAATATGACAATATTAGTGGATTGAAAGAAAATTATCTTTAAAAATTACTTATAGCAGTATTATAATACTTCTTTTATTCAATACCCAAGATTTATTTATTTTCAACTTCGTAGTTATTTTAAACACACTATATCAAAGTTATAGCTTTTATTCCTACATTACTCCAGAAATTATGCCATAGTATTTCTTAATCCCTCAGTACAAGAAAATTTATTTGAGCTATCTAGTAATTATCTGTAAACATCGGAGCACACTCACTATAGGGGAAATTTATGGCCAATATATTTTACATTACTAAAACAGTGTTCGATTTGAGTGTGTTTTTGGCACAGTCCTCTCGTTCTTTGGGCAGAGAGACAAATTTTTATCTATTGGCTGCATGCCCCCGTCGTGTCTGCACGTCACACCTTCAGACTGGAGCCAGCATTTTGTGTATGAATGGCACACGTTCTCCCTTCATTCTATCTCAAGTTGGTATATTGCTTCATTTATTTGACTTTCTGGCAATTAGATTCTTCAATACCTCACAAGTCACTTGCCTCGGCAAAGGAACAGGAAAGATTTTTTATAAGAAATTTACTAGGGAAATTAATATAAAAATAGCTTTTTTTGACGTGATTCAATTGTAATATACAGTAATTTGTAATACTTCTCAAACTAGGGAATAGTCCGCATATAAAAAATACACATACAATTAAAGAGTGTAAAATATGAAGAGAGTTGAATGAATGAAATTACAAAATGGAGTAAAAATAATTAATTTATGCTAAACTTCGATTTCGTAAGTAAATGTTATACTGCAAAATGAATATAATACACGAAGGATTGAGGTATTAACATTATAAGAGCTAGCATATTAAGTAATATCTGAATGGCAAAATATTCAGTTCCAAACACATCATGATGTCCAGGAAAATGGACTCAAAATGATACTTCCATTGCTTGCAGTGCTGTATTTAAACAATTCATGAATTAGCACACTCTTCATAGAGAAACAGTATCAAATTCGAAAGAGCAAATGTTTTGTGTTATCTAATGGGGTATATGACGTAAGTAGTCAGATTAATTTTTTTATAAAACGAGGATCCGCTTCTCCGAAGTGATTTTTGACTGTTCAAGAAGCAAGTGAGGGGTGGGCAATTAACCAACCACACGTTTTCGCCGGGTCGGGTGGGTACGAATTATGAAATCAGTTATTCCGAACCCAATCAGTTTGTCGAATCGGTGCCGATGCAGAAGTTAACTAATAAGACATTATCTAATAATATATAATCTGAACCACCACTCGATTTTCGGATTAATCGACAGCACAACATGAACCGACCTGACCCGACCTGACCCAACCGGACCCGACCAAACCCGAAAATTTGCAGTCGGTTATTTTAGTCATTTGCCCACCCGTAACAAGTGAAATTATTTATGGAATTTTTAAAATCTCACAGAAGTACATATTTTCTAAAAAAACAAAAACATACAAATAAAAGTGTATTTTCTTCAGAGTAATAACTTTCCACGCTTCAGGTGCACACTTCAATAGTGATTCCTACATTACAATACTATTTCGTGAAATCTTCCTAAAAGAATTACATTTGTATGAGAATGACCCGGAAAAAAGTGTAAGGCATTCAAAATCAAATTTCGTCCATACCGTGGGAGGACAAATACCAAATTTTGCGAAGGAAACAAATTTTTTTGAAAAAGTCTAAGAATAATAGGTGAACAATTAATTAAAATTTAATTGTGCTAAAAAATTAGTGGCTTCAGAAGTATCAAAATTTTGAAATCTCTTATATATTGTGATTGTAAATTTTGTAGACGAAAAAAATATTATGATATATTATAAATTCCAAATTAAAACGAAAGTGAAAGAGGTTGGGTAATGGATCCCATGCTCCTTATTCCTGTGAGAATCGATGGTAGAGTATAAAATCACGAAAGCAGCGTTCGCCGACATGGCGTGGCGTGAGAGACGAGTCCAGTGGCGTTGGCTGTTCAGGCAGAGTGTGGGCGCAACAGCTCATTAGACCGAGATGCGTATCGCTGATAGCGATCTCCCACTCTTGTTTCGTCTTCTTCCCCCTCACTCTAAACTCCTCTTTCGACTTTTGCCCGCCAGATTGCACGCACGCGATCTAATTACGCGACGCATTCTCTTTACCTTCGCTAGTACGCCTTAACGCAAATACTTCGCACGAGCGCGGGCGTAAAAAAAGAGATTGTAATTAGGTATTATAACGACGTTCTCACTTCGCAGTCGTGCGTTAAAGTGTGTTTATTTTAATGAATTCGTGTTCCCGGATCTGCAATATGTTTTATGTGATTACGGATGAACGCAGTTTACCTTGCATCAGCTTGTTTCTTGAAAGGAGAATAAATTAGTTGAGTACCAGTAAATTAAGATCTGTGAGTTTAGAATTTTTGTAAAAGTTATCCTTCTTCAATATTGTGGTATAAATACAAAAGCAACTATTTTTTAGTTAGTAAGTAAGTAACTACGTTTTCAGAAATTTAGTGAGTTTGCGTTGCCAATTTTATCCACACCATTCGCTGGGAGCATTTCTTTTCCTTTACAGAGCTCAAAAGCAGTTGCAAACCTAGGTGGGGGCGTGGGGGGTGATTCGCCCCGGGGTTTATTTTGTAAGGGGTATCCAAACGGGTCACAAAAAATAATAGAAAAACGTTCATTTTAATATACTATCATTATATTACAACAGTAAAATACGAATAGCTGATCT
The DNA here is from genome assembly GCA_002313205.1 of Laupala kohalensis. Lineage (NCBI taxonomy): Eukaryota > Metazoa > Arthropoda > Insecta > Orthoptera > Trigonidiidae > Laupala > Laupala kohalensis. The sequence goes on from NNCF01126273.1 coordinate 1,236,139, forward strand.
TCTTATTAAATACAACACCAATTTCATTTTCAAATCCTTTCACGTAATCCTTAATACAGAATGCAAACACATTGGTGTGAGGATCGAACACGGGACGTCTCGAGCCTTGTAAGTTGTAGGAACGCTATTGACTCAAGATGATGATTGAAGAGTTTACTGTCCACGCACCCTTTTGATAATGTTACTGGGGAAACTAGCTGAATTCCGGAAATTTGAAGTTCTGCGGAATGCAAACACGACTTGCAAGAAATATTCTTAAAAAACAAACACATTAAGAGGGGAAAAGAAACATTGATCCGCGTAGAATTTTGCAATCATATATTATCTAATTCTACTTAACGAATAATTACACTACAAGACATAACAATATGAATATAGAACTCCACGACGGGTTACTTCCACCTACCTTTGATCTACTCTGTTCTGAGTTTAACTTTCCGATGAAATCCGGTCAATGAAGTTCTCTTTTAAGAAACATTCTGTGATAAGTGGCAACTCTGGATGAAACAGGAAGGAAAATATGAAAGAAAGTAATAAAGGTATACGAGTTTTATGAAGAAGAACCTTTTGATGAAAAAGAACTAAGTTAGAAGGATGCCTTGGAACCGCTCATGAATTATATTATGCTCCATATGCTGCATTTATGGGGTACCCGTTTTTTGCCGGATCTTCCGCCCAAATCGAGTTTCAAGCGCGTTTTCCTGGAAGACTACTTGCGTTTAGCTCAGAAATGTTAAGGTTTGCTATTTTGTAGAGAACGTGTGTGGTTAAATCTTTTTTTTAAATATTGTATACAAGAAATTATAATATTATACTTGTATGGCACAAAATATAATGTTCAAATAAATTATTCAATAATATTTTCGTAACAGTCTTTCAGCGTTTCTTCTTGTTAACCCACTATCATTCGAATATGAAACACCTAATTCTCTAAAAGAAAACTTCAACTTATTATATAAATATAATTTTCAGCTATTGATTATATTTCATACATTGTTCAAACAGGTTGAAATAGTTTTCTAAACACCCGACGATGCATACTATCATTCCTTCATAAACTGTTATGCAATCGTTTCATTACATACATTGTAAATCTCGCTTTGTGTGATATTTCCTGTCCCTTGGTATTATTGACGTGTGTAATATGCTCACTTGGCTAAATTTTCGCAATATTTTATAAGAGAAATTTTGGCAATCAGGACTAAATTTTGCGATTAATAGTCGTTTTTTGTGTTTTAAACTCTAATTTTATTTAATCAAATGAAACTTCTAATCATCAATTTTAGTTATCTGCTATATTACAATATTTTATAAATTAATTCAGTTTTTAACACTTTTTATTTTCATTTGACACATTACTTCCAAAATTAAGAATATTAGCTATTTGCCATTTTATTTGTATTATTATAGTACGCAATATAAACCAAAGCAATATCTCCGTAGAACTAACTTTACCAATGACCCAAAGAAAGTTCCCAAAACCCAAAATTAGTCCCCCTAAACAAAAAAGATGAGACCAATAAAAAAAGCTAACAGGAGCAAGAATATGGGTGTGAATCCTAGGAGTTTTGCATTTCCCCAATTCTTTTTAACTTTAGTAATTAATAAATTTAAAAAAAGCTCCCTATCGTCAAACTGATGTTCGTGTATGTGAAATAGCTGGAAAGGACAGAACCACAAAACATCTTCCGCTTTTTCTCGTCGAAGGCGGCGTTGGTGTCTTAGAGGGTTAGCTGGAGTGAGATCCATTAGTGAGTGATGGCAACCGACGTCTTCGCCGTCCTCGTCGACGGCTGGGGCGTCTCAGCAGTGCCCGCCGCCGCACTTGTCCTGGAAACTCGACACGCGGCGCTATATATATATATGTAGGCCTCGTCCGCGGTCTCCCCCCCCTCCCCCTTCTACATGCTTTGTCCAACCTCACACCGCGCCTGTCTGTTGACATGTTGAGCTGTGTTGTCGGATGGTCGTGTATATACTTTCGATAATTCGACTTCGCCTCGTATTGGTTTTCGGATACCTGCACTGAGAAAACACTCTGGACAAGGGAAATGTATTAAGATACCATAAAGATTTTACATCTAAAGGTTGAGATGTTTTATTCAAAAGTTGGGATTTCACATCCAAAGATTAGGAGAAATCTCTTCCTTCCTCTGGATTTGCATCTCACATCCAAACATGTTCTTTCAGTGTGTGGAGAATCAGCGGTTACAAAGATTGATATTTAGGTTGATATTAATTGATCTTTCCATAATTCTAGTTATAATTTTAGTGTAAACTATTTCATGGTAGAATGTAAACTATTAAATTTGTCCGAAATGTGTGCTTGATATTTCTAAAATTTCCGCAAGACTGTATGACATATTTGACACCATGTGACGAGGCCTATTCCCACATCACGCAGTTATATATGAAATCTCTCTCCTATAACCCGCTCTGTGAATTCATGAGAAATGACTCTGATTAAAACTATAGAACTTCAGCTGAGATTTTTTGAATAAAATAGTTTTTATTTATATTCGGAAGGACTATATCTGGAATTAGGATTCCTACTTAACACGAGGCAAGTGTGTTTATTATCTCTGACGAATGTAAGTTAAGTGAGTCATGAAGTGTTCATCCATCTACGCCTGTCATACGAAATTAATTCGCTTATGAATCTTAAGTGAACTATTTATCTCTGTCATGGGAATGCGATCTTTACATTCATAAAAGTTTTCGTCATTATTAATTATGTTACTATCAAGAATATATTTATAAAGTCCAGATTTGTTGTGAAGTATTAAGTTTTCGCTTGTCTTCTTATACATTGTTATTTATTTCAAAAACTATTTCATTAATTTTAACCTCTAAATCTCGTCATGTCGAAGTTCGTGTGTATCAACGGGAAGATTGAAAGTCGGTATTAGTGTGAGCAAGATTTAAACTTTGAATTCAGAAAATTTATGGTTTCGTTTTTGATGCATAATACTTGACACATGAGCTCTTAAAAAAGTTTATTTTCTAAAATTTTTGATGACTAAACTTTATCATCCTGAAAAATTATTTATGTTTTGTACGTTCTTTTTTGTATAATAATTTTCGAGAATAACATGAAGTTCTAAGTACGTGAGGTAATGCCCTTTTCTATTCTTGAACAAACCAATGTAGTACGGAAATAATTCTGATGGATAATCTAACTGATTATTGTTGTTAGTTTTTCTTTGAACCTTTGAACACTTTTCTTACGTATATAAAGTATAGGGCAGTTAATGTTTATTTCCTTACCATGCAGTCTCGTGTTGCAAGATCATTGGTATTTTGGAGACTTTCCTTCCCCTAAAATCCACACCCCGCATAACCCACGGGCGAGGAAAGCGGAAGCTGTCTGCTCTCGTTTCCCGCTCGTCGAAGGGAGAAACATGCGAAAACACGGGGTGGGAGGAGACAAACTGTCGCTTCTGTTGACAAAGGTGTTTCCTGTTTGAAATGTTTCTCTACACTGTGACGCGCGGGTGGCAACACAACGTTGCAGTGGTTTTCTGCTGCCTAAGTAAACGAGCTTCTGACGCGTAACATTTTTGTTTTGTTTTTTAAACACGTTCCAACGCGACAGATTATATCGAGTAGGAGAATTTGTTCGTGCTGAAAATATTTCTGCGTTAAGTGATATCTTCTGTCGGTTTCTGTTCCGAATATCTAGCGTCTAAAAACTGATTTAACACTCTATAAAAAATCGTAGACTTCTTGTAATTTTATTACGCTTCTACTCAATTATATAATATAGTGTACGAAATATATTTGCTGAAAAAAGTCAATAGTTATGTTTGCAACCTTTAAGGTAGTATGTGCGACCTGTCTTTTAATGTCCTGAATTTTTCAAAAGAATGAATAAACTATTATCTATCGACTCATCTAATAAAATTTGAACATTGTAGGGCTATTTGAATAAAACCAGCTTAAAGTTGTACGGACTGGTGGTTTAAGCCTCTTACGGAACAAGTTTAAAATGAATTTCATGTAATTTCTGATGGAATCGATATAAAAACTATCACATCTCATAAATTTTCATATAGAAAAAAAAAAAAAATTAATTCCCCATGTCTTTCCACACATTTAAGAAAGTTGTTCAACGAAACCTATAGCAAAACTAGGGAATTCCTTCAAATTAGAGACTATTCTTTAAATAAATTGTTGCAATTTAAATGGTATAATTAATTTTTAATAATTATCAATTCACCATTATTCATGAATTACTATTATAGTTATTTTAATACATATAGAAAAGATAACCTAATTGAAAATTTCATGATTGGTTATGTACTAGACCAGCGCACTCATACTACCTTACGCATTAACATTGTTTAAGTATTATCAAGCAAATATTAGTGCTTCATAAATATAAAGAATCATACACTTATATTCTATGAGTCAGTCATACATGTTTTAGTCAATTAATCGTTTCTTTATTTTCCATCTTGCCTGTCATTGGATAATGTGAGAAAAAATTCTTTTCAGATAGCAAATGTCTTCATTTTATTTTCTGTCGGTATTCATACTGAATATCTAATATAAAAACTTTTTCTTCTACTACAGATGAGAAAAGTGTTCTTTTCTTTCAGACATTTCTACATGTCAACACGTTAGCTTCAACATGTATATTGTGACGGAGAAGTGAGTGCTATTGTCACGCGTTAAAACTGGTTGTTTTCAACAGTATCTTCTTCGAGGATCCCACTGTCAGTTATCACGACACTCCGTCTTCATTTATCTTCTGTGATTAATTCTGTTAACGTCGGCCTTGACAGGAGGATCGTGGCACTGGCATTTGAGACAAAAACTGTTTTTAGAGTTCCCTGAATTACACTGACTTTTTCATTTGTTGTTCATTTATATATAATACACACTTGTTTTCTTTTAACAAAACACTTATCAACTATTAGAGTTCATTGTAATACAATTCGTGGATTATTGCTCTGATTTGTGGAAAGTTGTCAAAAAGAAGGTATGATATTTAAAATAAAATATTTGATACGTCTTACAAAAAAAATCCTCTTTATAAAAGTTATGTGCAGAATGATTTTAAATGTATTTAAGTTTTTTTTTTTTTTTGAAATATCCAATTTCAGAAATTTAATATTTCCGACATTAATTTTTCGAAACATGTTACCAGGATCTCCGTGAAGTTCGTAGAAAGGGATTTTTAGTGGTTTCAAATCCCATACACCATGGCTCTATAGCATCTTTAAAATATTTCCTACTTATGAAACACACACACAACATTGAACATTAAAGTAAAATGTTAAAACTCTTCATTTACTTTCGAAATCCCACCTCCCATCTTTTCAGATTTAGGAGTCCGAAAACTTAGTAGAAGAAATGACGTTGAGATGTGAAAGTATCAAGACAATAGGGGAATAAGTAGCATTAGACCCTTAGTTTCTTGAGTATTATAATATGTATTCAGTCTCACACGCAATTTTCGAGGAAAAATATTTTGTCTCTTTTATTCCAGTGGTAAGAATTATCCACCGTAATGCAGCCTTATCAGTAGTGTCATCTTGACCAGACCTGCTGTGTAAATAAAATTGGCAAAACTAACGAAAACGCCACCCAGATAATAAACTACTTTCGAACTTTTCAACGTGTCTTTACTTCCAAGCACAGTTTAAAATTTTAAATAACTACCCAACAAACTGGAGGTGGAAATGAACTGAAGCGGAAGTTATCGGAATATGGGGAAGTTTTTTGTGGAACGAATATAGTTTTAAGATACCCAAAAATAGTTTTAAAATACGTTAGTGTACTATATTCCTTTAAAATATTAGTCAGAGCATTCCAAATATTAATTATTTCCAGAAAAAATAACGAACTCAATATATCCAAATCAATGTCCTCCAATTATTANTTATTTCTCTAATACTGGCGAAAATCGAGCGAATAAGTCGCATGGATAATTGAATGTGAATAACATTCTGTATGATAATTCGATCACGTTTAATTTTATTTAGCAAGAGTATTTTATTGACCAGCATTATATGGCAGATTCTACTTTCCCCATCTGCTAGTTGAAGGTAAGTTTCCCGGTTTCATATTTAGCGCTACCAGCATGTCAGACGCATCCGAGCTGCCCTTTGTTAGGACTCAAGTTACTCCATTCTCAAATAAACGAGTCAAGTAGCTTCTTTTCTTATTGTTATTTTAAATTCTCTTAGTTCGGAAAGAAGAAGGCGAAAAATGGAACGACAGGAAATCATATTTTTTAATGCTCTAAAGTACTAAAATTCATTTGCGTGATTGGCTTCGATCGACTTTGCAGAAAAGGAATTAAAATTTTCTGGGACAACGTATTTGATAATGTGTATCCTAATTCATAAATTGTCTCCTAGGTAGCTCTGTAAGATCTATTGTTTGAATACCACAATGGAAATAACATTGTTTGAATTAATTTTTTCCACATAATGATTGTTGAATTATGATATTAGTGTCTCATTTTTTATGAGTGCGTAATCATTATCTGTTATATGATCATTTACTCTAGTTAAACAATTTTACATTTAAATTCTCTTCTTATTTTTCACTGTTTAACTGCATGTATGAATTGTAAATAAAATTGGCAAAACTAACGATAACGCCACCCAGATAATAAACTACATTCGAACTTTTCAACGTGTCTTTACTTCCAAGCATAGCAAGAAAGAAAAAAAAATCAGGAAACGTTTGCACCATATCACATTGCCGCTGTCCTCTGTGCATTGGTTAGGANAAACGCCACCCAGATAATAAACTACATTCGAACTTTTCAACGTGTCTCTACTTCCAAGCATAGCAAGAAAGAAAAAAAAATCAGGAAACGTTTGCACCATATCACATTGCCGCTGTCCTCTGTGCATTGGTTAGGAAATAATTGATGAAATGGAATCTTGATTGCCATGTCCCCTTTCACCTTCGGTTCATTCCCACCATCGTCAGCGTCTCCTCCGCTTGTCTTCCTTCGCGCCCTCCTCTTTCACCCTCACCGACGCCGCCTCTGTGCTGCACTCCGTGCATTGTGCTGCGCCGACATTGATGAATGGCGCCTGCGCTCCGTTAAGCGCAATTAGCATTCCTGCTTTTGCGCCGGGCGCCGCGCCGCAAGTACATGCACCTCTCGCCTGCGCACCGGAGCGCAGCCGCCGACGACAGGAGGACGAGCGCGGCGAAGACGCGGTGACTGCGCGCGCAGACATTTGCGGCGTCTATTCACACGGGCGACGTCGTCGTAGGGAGATCCAGGAGGCTGTGGACACTGTACATGCTACTGAATGGTAGAAAGAATAGTAACATTCTTTGTACGAAAGCATTAACAACGCTTTGGTGGAATGAGCTGAGCTTTTGAAATCGCACAAATTCATTGAAATCTATAGGCGCTTTGCGGTCTCCACATTCTTATTGATGTGGTCTGACTTCTTTTGAGTATTATTTCGTAGTTAATGTTTATCTGGTTTGTAGCAGTTTCGTACACATTAAATTGCTCAAATTTTTAAAAGTTCCTAAATATTCAATGAATGTGCAGTATTAACAATGCAAATTCAATATATTGATGAGAGAGTGACATAATTAATAAATAAATAATCAAGGAGTACAAAAATTATCGTATTCCTGCGACCGATACCACTAAAATTAAAAGAAATTTGTTTACGTGACATTGGAAGTCTGAAGTTTGGGAGTGGATGGATAGAATTTATAGTAAATTATGTATGGGGTGGAACAAAATAATTTCTGGATTTTTCTGAAGCGGGAATATTACATCGTATTTAACATTCATATATCGTTCTACTATATAAAAGAGAATTTGAATTTTGGACGGAGGTAGACGAAGAACATTCAGCATGCAAAAACTAGTTGAGGGAAACCCTGACAAAGGTTTTTAATGCATTTTGGTATCCAAATATTAGATAGATAATGAAAAAATTTATTAGGGAAAGATCACTACCTTTCCATGTTAACATTTTGACAACTTGTTTTTTTCGTATACTCGTAGTTCTTCTAAGTACCCATTGCGATTAAAGTTGTGCGTCTTCTTACCTGCTTTGTGTTCTGTAGTCTCGCGGCCACATATAATACTCACTTCGCCTAACTGTCAGCTGTATCCAAATAGTTGTGCCTGTCCTCTGGTAAACACCTCGGATAACAGGAGCAAGGACAGTTTGAGAGTTTACGATCCCCACAGAGCCATTAAAGAATTTACTAAATGAAATCTGTTAAAAAAAGCAATGTGATATTGCTATTGCGTAACCATTAGTCAGTATTCGAATCGAATTTACTTTACTCATACCAAAGACGATTTTTCGAGCATGTTTTGTTTTAATTTAAAATATAAAATTATTGAATATACGCAATAGCTGTAGCAGATTATACATAAATTATCATTGCAATGTTTATATCTCATATTCATAAAAAATCTTTTCAAAAGTAAAAATTATTGGTCCTACGATGGACTATTGACGCCTGATACATTAATAATATCTCTCGAATGTAACAAAAAGTGAAGCCATTTTATTCATTTGAACACATTTCAAATTTTCCTTCCCTGAACTATTAAGTCGCTCGAATTGAGCTAGTAGCGATGTAAAACTAACTTTCGGCGAAAATCAGTGCGAACTTCGCTCAAACACAAAGTTACCTCCATAATTACCGCATTTCGAGGCAAAAGAAAAGCAGTAAAAAAATTGGCATTCATTCCACTTAAATTATTAAACGTGAATCTCTCTGGCTGGCTGGAATCCATTGGTTGATTGGTATATTTCCGATTACTAGTAATAACAATATTTTCACTAGCACATTTATATTTTGAAATATAAGTATACTATTTGCACTTAACGACGCATTGAGTATATTATTCACGCATATTTTGAAGCGTTAAACTTTTCTCTCTTCAATTCCGATTAATGAGAAGCATTCAGATAAAAAAAAATAGCATTCCACTTGTTCCCTCGTGATCGATCATCCACTTCATCACATTGTAGTAAGGACAAAGAACGTATTTCATGAAACATATACAATATCATGTCAGCTGCTACAGCCATCTCATGTAATACGAAAATGGCAAAGAAGGAGATAGATAGGTGTGATCCTCCACAATAATTTGCTTTCTAATTTATATATAATATAATTTATTCTTCCCATAACAAGAGAAAATATAATTCACAAACGTACATCAATACAAAAAATAAGTAAATAATGCCATGATAAATATTGTTACCCCGTGAGGAAATTCTATTTTTGGAGTTACCTTCATCACTTTTGTAAAATTTTCATCAATTTAAAAACATACCTTTTTATGAAGAAGTTCCTTTTTCTCCACTTTGCATAAAAACATAGAAAGTACTGTGTAAAAGTATGAATGTTGAGTATTATAAAATATTGGTTCAGATCTTCACTTCATTACGGCTTACATCACTCTGTAATTACTCATATATCACTTTTAGCTATGGCTATGTCTATGACATGGACCAAATATGAAACTTAAATAGCGTAACCGAATTCAGTGTCAGTGGCAACGTTTTCGGTGGTGGCAGCGGTAGTATCACGTAATCGCTGTGGAACACCCACTGTTCACCCCTCTGTGAAGAAGATTACTCTTAGGAAAGGGATGACGGGGATGGGCAGGGCGTCCCCGGAGAGGTCGATCTGGTCGGGGTGCTTCCTTTTAAGCAGCCGGTCGGGGTGTGGAGTCCACCAACCGGCTTGCATGCAACCCTCGTTCACGTATCTCCTGCCATGGCAGCTAGCGAATCAACCGCGCGTGCTCAATGGGAGCATAGTATCTATGCCAACCGTTCGTAAAAAAGAGAGAGAGATCGAGATGGCGGATCAGTGTTGCCAAAGTTCTGGATATGAATTTAAATCACACATTTGTCAAATTCATTCATAATATTAAGACATACAGTAAAATATATCAAACCACGTTCTCTGGACAATACACAGTATTTATAGTGATTTTTTCAACCCAACATTTCACCTCTAGATTTGAGCCTTCATCTGGAGTCGAAACATTGTATGGAAATATCAAATCACAGTTAATATTGTGTATCGCCTGGGGAAGGTCTCATGATAATTTAATTTTTCTAGATTATATAACAGAAGTAAATATTAGAATTAGTAGTCAGATAAAATTTAAACAAAATAATTTGGAACTAGAGAAATAATCAGAAATATTAAAAAATGTCCAAGTTATTTATATTTGGTAAGAGGAACTTTTCTAATAGTAATCTATTAGTTTTATATAATCTATTATTCACTATTTTACTTTCTGTTTCATATTTTGTTTAAATTGTATTCAATGTCGGAAATTCGGTCGAAGCAGCTTTCACTCCATAAAAATAGTGTACATACAGAAGATAATACGAGTTATCGATTCTTTATTAACTTATCAGACATGATAAACACTAGCATGCAGACTTGAAGGTGCGTGCATGTTGGGGTAAAATGTAAATAATAGTTTCAAAACCTACATGAAAACAAAATGAAAAATACAGTATTGCTCTGAAATATTTTTGTATTAACAGTTTTTTGAATTTATTTGGTTTTAGGTTAAATATTTTTTTCTCTTCAACCAAATTTAAACTCGGAAAAATTTTAATTTTGTATAAAACCAATTTACTATAAAAACCTTATATTCTTCTCTTTTAATTCATATTCATTCTTACTTAAGTCGAATTCCGAGGAATTGTAACTAATATTTGTAAATGCGCTTAGCGATTTCGTACGGACGTCACTCTTTGTCAGCTGCGTTTGCACAGCCGCGCGCGTTACATCTCGTTCCGACGTGTGCTGCCGCCGGATTACTGTGATCTCTGCAGCTATTCACTTCAGCTGGAATACAAGCTGATGTCTGTATCAATAGTTCTTTTATTTTGAATCTTTGGTACTTTTATTCATGGCGAGAAAAAAAGCTAACGGAACGGCAAATATGGGAGGTGGCAACTGACAAAAGAATTATGTACCGAACTATTTTTATTTCGGTACTGAGTGTACTGAAATATTAAATCCGCCTCTGATTTAGGACCCTTTATCGAATTGACGAGATGGTCCCTTGCATGCTTCCAGAGAGTAAATTAGTTTATTGTCCTCCACGTGGTCGTAAGCAGTTTGTAACTGCTATTTTGGCCATATATTTATTTACTTATTTATTTATTTATAGTCAAAATAACGGCTATATTTTGTTTTAGATTGAACGTGGAATATTTTAAATTAGTTTTAAACGAATTATTATTTTAATTATTCTTTCTCGTTTGTGATCCTGGTGGTTTCAAGATCCAATTATTTTACTACTACTACAATTAACGCCCATTATTTAATCTGATAAATTAAAGACTGAATTTACGTACAGACACAGAAAAGCTATTTTGTACTTACAATACAATATTATGACATGTTTGTGTAGTTTCTGCTTTTTTTTGTAAACATATTTTATGTTCATATTTATGTTTATATCATGTTTAATTATAACAAGATTAATTAATTTTTATACAGCCTTCTTTCTGTGTCGAAAACACTTTTGACTAGTTTCTCACTATCCCAGTATCCTGCCTGGAAGCGCTCTCCTCCGCCATTGCTATAGGAGGTTTTCCTTCAGTGAACGTTCCCGCAGCCACCACGTCAGCGCCGCGTCGCCCAGAGGGGACAATAGAAGCAGACCGCTAAGCCGCTTACCGTCCTGAAATCCGCGCTCGCGGACCCTCTTAATTACCCTGGGGTGACGCGAACATCTGGCCTCGCTGCCTCCAACTCAGCTCCGCCGCCACAGCACCCGCTTTGACGACTACCGAAGAACTCACCCACTTTGTTTGTCACACACGTTACAAAAAATATTTTTCTTTCTCTACTAATCCTAGTACAGTTAACGTCCATTGTAGTATCTAATGAAATAAATAATTAAAAAACTTACGACCTTTTACGAACTTTGAATAATATTTATATTTTCTGTGAAGAGCACACTACGTTTCGACTTGGATTTAAGTCGTCGTCAGATGATCAAGTAATAACAAATTATAACAATAAACATAACAACAGGGCATATGAACATGATATAAACAGAAATATGAACTCAAAATATGTTTACAAAAAAGCAGAAACACAAACATGTTATAATATTGTATTGTATAAACCAGAGAGTTTCTCAGTGTCTGTGCGTAAATTCAAACTTCCGTGTTTGTTAATAATTTTCTTTGGTTTTTTTATCATCAACTATCAAAATATCTAAGGCTCTTAGCATTAAATTTCAACATTTTATCCAAATGTATAACTAACCTCCCATCTGACTCCCGAATTTCTGGACAAATTCTGTGATGTTTCTCTCCACATCTATATCCAAGGTATTGGACATTTTCATCGTTATAGAGAGAGAAAGCAATATTTGATGTAATATGTTTAAAAATAAAGTAGTACTTTAAACCCACACAACAAATATGTATTACATAAAATATTACAATTATTTGCTTCTATAAAATTTGAAACCAAGAAACTGTTTTAGTATTTTCTTCTGTTTCTACATATTTTTTCTGTTCTATTCACATTAACGGAAGAAGTCCGCCATTCTATTTTGCTTCCTTTTCCCCTTCAAAAAATTGATCTCACTTTTATAAGATAAGAACATAATAAGATAATACGAGTTTCTGTCAGCTTCAGTTTTCTTTATTTTCATTTGAGGAGGATTCACACAAGCAGAGACAAAAATTATGTAACTAAAAATGGCAGAGTCTTCTTTTGTACATAGTATAATATGGTCATATTCATTATTTTACGTTATCAAATATCATTTCCTCGTAACACAATATTGGATGAGTTTTCTTGAGAAATGCTTTCAATTTTGCTGCTGTTCAAAATGTTGCTAGATATTTGAGAAGTTTTCATGAGTATGGCATTCCACTTCAATAACGTCATCACCAAGCTGTCATAACTTTGCTCTCGTACTCTCTTGGGACCTTTCATTCACGCTCAGTTGACAATGGGGTTGAAATTACATTAAGGGTCGGTTGAAAAGCAAGGACGGTTGAGTCATCATTTTACACTCAGGTCCTGAAATATATGTGGAAGACTTGGAATTGGCATTAGAATGCTAAAATATACAAGGTCTGTCCTGTAAGAAAGGTAAATATATTTTAAAGACAAATTTATGCAAGATAAAGGTACAAACTCTTAAAAATCTTGAAAATTGCTCCCTTGGGCATCTACACACTTTTTCCAGCGACTCTGCCATGCACGGTACGCGTCCTGGAAGGTGTCTTCCGGAACCTCGCCAAGGACCTTCGTCACAGCGGTTTGTATCTTTTCAATCGTCTTAAATCGGTTTTTTTAGGCGCTTTTGTCCCTGGGGAACAAAAATATGTCATCCGGGGTAAGGTCCGAAATGTACGGGGGCTGCGGCAATGTTGCAAATTTATTCTTGGTCAGGAACACCCGAACGCGCAGAGCAGTATGGCTCGGAACGTTGTCTTGGTGGAGCGTCCAGATGGCGGCGATCTCCCTCCTCGTGCGGATGACCATTTATCTTAATCTCTCCAGCACATCAGTGTAGTTTTCTGAAGGTTTCCAGTTTCCACCATCGTCAGGACACTCAATCGACGATCCGTGTTCAACAAATTTCGCACACGGGCCACTTTTGGTTGACGAAGGACATCCAGAGCGGGGTTCATCGGCTTCCTCTTCCCGGCCGTCCTTAATCATCTTCAATCACCTCGATTCTCGAGAATACGAAAGAGCTGCGTCCCCGTAAGCTTTCTTTATCATTGCGTAGGTGTCGGCAAGATTTTTGGTATAAAATTTAATTGGGTACCGTTGTTCGAGCGAGTCCTCCAACGCGCGTCGTGACACAGGCACTAAACCGGAGTTCACTAAAACAATGATCTGGACGCTCTCAGAGCTGGCATCTCTAGATAGCCGAAGCCTCCCTCCACCTAATCCAACCAATTCAAACGCGCTACGACCAGTAGAAGCGCAGGAAAAAAACATTTGGCTTACTTACCGGACAGACCTTGTATCTAATACTTCGTTTTCTTCCTGACGTATCGTGATATGAAACGTTCCATTTTTGCATTGTTCGGAAGAAATTATCTCAGAACCTTGGAGCCAAGAGAGTAGAGAACCGAGTTTCCACTTCCACTTTTTTTACTGGTTTACTTATATTCCATATTTTCAATCACATGCCTATTGTTTCCAAAGATTTTAGTACAACTATGAATTTTAAACGTTATAGCGGAAATGGCAAAGATTCAAAACTAAAAGTTGAATGTTAGAGTGAATTTTACGAAAAGAAAAGTATGATTTTTAAGATTTTTTTCTTTGTTTGTTACAGTTGGTACCTTACTGAAGAAGTTGTGTATGTGTTAAAGTTCCGCGTGAATTTGTTACTATCTCCTATTGAATTGGCTTGTCTTCGCAGAATGTAACGTCAAAATCATTTGTATATCAGAATCGTACTCTTCTTAGCCAATGCTTGAAACCTGTTGAAATTGGTCCCCGAGTTTGGGGAGCGAATAAACGAAAGCTAAAGCGATAATCTGGATGCACGTTATTCTCTCAGACCGAATTATTTATTATTAATTATGAAAATTAAGAATCACAAACCCTATTCATATATGGACTATGTAAAACTTTTGTTGTCATTGGTATTAATTTTAAATGTCACTATGAAAAGTTGAATTCCTTAATTTTTTTGAACTATTGTAAAATACTACATTTTTGTGGGGAAATTTTTATAGTGACATTAACTTAATATTAATTACAAAAAAGTTTTACATGGTCTATATATAAAAATGGTTTGTGACTATTTATTTTCATAATTAATAAAATTTTCACATGACCAATGAGCCACGCTGTCTCCGAAATGAAGAATTAAAATTATAAATCCTAGACGGTTTAATTACCAGATAAATGTGTGTAAAAATAAATTATAGACCTACGAGTAATAATGTTAGGCAAGCCTACTACTCTGCAAAAGAAAATACAGTGCATCTGAATTCATTGTGATTCCCTTATTGGCCAAATCCGCTCGTTTTTGGGATATAATTTTCACTATATCCAAAAAAAAATTACTGCTTAATTACACTCGTAAATTAAATAAATTGAATTTAAAAAAATGATACTTCATAATAATTGTATAGTTAAATGTATTGAATTAAAATAACTAGAACGTCAGCGGACTATTCAATTAAAACATATTGAAGCTTTGGTGACAAATATGTAAACGAATTAAACACTCTGTGCTTGCAATTATTAGTAATACTACGGAAGCCCTGCAGTCTGTTCCTATCTCTGTAAACAACTCAAGTACGCCGTTAAGTGCCTTGGCTTTCCGTAACCTGCGGCACCTAGAATAATATCAATTTGAGAAGCAGGTGAAAATAAGTTTGATGAAACCCAACGTTAGTACACTTTTCTTTCAGCGTAGGAAAAACCCGTCATCTCGCCCGCGGTCGTGTCGTGCGTGCGCCGGAGCTGCGTGAGGAAGAGCGGATGAGTGTGTGTGCGTGTGAGTGGCGTCAATCGCTCGCCGCAATTGGGGCAAATTGCCCCGTCGCTGTCGGTCGTGCATACATTACGCATGCGCCTCAATTAATATGTTAGCCTCAAATGAGATCTCGTCTGTCGACTCACTTGAACGGTTTTTGGCGCGTTAAGGTCTCCTCCTCTATACCTGTTAGCGATCAAGAATCTCGAGTTTGTTCGTGCTAAAGTCTTTGGTTGATATCGTATATGACCCTACTGTTGATGTTATGAGTCCGAATCCAGGGAGAGGGTTAGTGAGAGTAATATTTTTGCACAAAATTGAAAAAGAAAGTTTAAAAAACATTTTTTAATAAAAATTATTGTTATTTCGTCTTTTCTTTTACTTAATTACCATAACTTTGTGACCTTTCGTAGAAAAAAATCTTAATGTTTAATATTTCACTTATAACGTCGCTCTTATTTCGGTCATCATCAGGTGATACAATGTTTTGATAGAGCTACATGATCTTAGCAACATGACTTTTAAACTATTTAGAAATATTATAATGAACATCAGCAAAAAATATAAACGTATTTATAGCATACATTAAAATATAAAAGACCAATTTTCTATCTCTGTTCTTAAATTTATTTTGTCCTTAACTTTTATGTAAACAATAAATGTTAAGAATTTGTCTAAAGAAAGGTCGTAAAGTTATTTGTTAAAACCACGTTTGTACTGATATTTAAATAGAATAAAAATTAATAAATAATATTATGATGCATCTGACAATTTCTAAGCTGAAAGTTTAAGTGATATGGTGGAGATTAACTTGGTACCATCGATTTGGTTTCATTTTATCTGGAAGGAGAAAAGATAGGATTTCTGACACCTCTACAATATATGCCGTAGATGTACCGTGAGAATAGGCAGTTGACCACGTGCAATCCTCTCTTCACTTATCCTTCTCTCATTTGCCTCGAAAAGTCGCGGTGTTTTCGATATGATGAATTCCGCCAAAGGTTGTGTTTTAGCGAAGTCACTTTACGAAGCTACTAACACCTGGAATTGGCCAAGGCTACTAAGAAATGTTAGAGCTATTAGGAAGTAGAAGAAGATAGCGAAACAAGTTGACTGCGCTATTGCACTCTAATAACCACAACAGTTTCCGTAGGTATTAGCAGAATTACATCCATTCTTGTATAAAGAGACATGGGGCCATGTCGTTCCCATCGCGTTGCCATAAACTTCCCAGCGCCGCCGTTGAGTGACTAGCCTTTGGTCCATGACTACCACTCTACTCACGTCACAAGAAGCACTTTTTGCGTCATTTGATTGGAGTAACAAATGAGACACGTGCAACGTGAAAGGAAGATTAAGTCGTTTAGGAAAGAACTTGTTGGTGGTCCCCCACAAAACTGGTCGATGGACGCGTAGTAAAGTAAACCGTTCGAGTTGCTGGAGGTTGTAACAGCAATTAAGAATTAATCGAGCACAACAAATGCTCGCGGGTTTGGAGAACTTACTTCTCAAGAAACGAGAAAATAACGCAGATTACGTCGATGATTTTGACGTGTCATTGCTTCCTTTTGAATTAATTGGACTTTAATTTAGTATGAGGTTTCTTAACCTTAGGAAGAATATATTTTTAATAGGAAAAAATTAATTGGTAGTGGTCAACAGTGTTACATTTTCCAAAGTGTAAAATAGCTTAATGATGTCCTACGTTCGTCCAATATATACTAAAAACACTGAATATTTTGAATCACACTTCAGACTTGATCTCCGGCCACATATGCTTTTTAAACTGATGTGTTATCTCATTTCTTTCTTGGTGTGTCAGATTTAAATGTGAGATGTAGTTTAGGTTCAAATATTCTTCCGAAATTAAACACTATGAATTCCGTTTACAATAATAAATTATTTTAATTTTTTTTTTTTGAAGATGGGAGCTTTCGAAGAGTATCATGTATCATCCCACTGCCATTAAAGGGACATAGGTTTTTCTTTTGTCATCCGAAATTTTAATTAATCTATTGCATGTTTATGCTGTATCTATCAATATATTGGTTTTGTACGTATACAGAAAAGTATGATATCAATTGAGTATCTATTTACGGTAAAAACCTCTTGAGTAATCAAAATGGTTCTAGTTTTGTAGAGATTCATTCACACGTATTTACATCTTCTACAGCATCATCGACATCGCTAGAATACCGTCGACTTCCTCAGATTTGAACAAAAAAAATCTACACAATCTCTCTTTGTGAACACCAAAAAACCCTTAGTCCTAATACTTTCCCTCGATACCGCCCACTGCTACATCCCCCCATTTGACCTGATGGATCAGACTCTTTCATCGCCCATGCTGACACCTCCTCTTCCCTCTTTCCCCCCTAGGGGGCCATCATCGGGGTGCCGCCGCAGATAGAGACGTTGGCTCGCGGAGCGTGAGGATGGCTCCCCTCAGACCACCCCTCTCCCTCGATTGGGGGCAAAATCCCGATCAGGGGGAGGGACGAGCCGCGAGGAGAACGCATTTATCATGCGGTTACAAAGGGCGACCGCAGGAGGGTTAGAAAGACGAATGGCAGTGTGAGGTCGCGAAGCGTGGAGGGGATAGGTGAAACTGTGCCGGGTAGAGGAAGATACGCGATCGGAGAAGTATCATGTGTGAATATGGATTAACTCAACAAGTTGGTAGTAAATTTCATTGGTTTGCGGCTACATACTAGTGAACAAAAATAAGGATTTTAATCACATTAATAAATATAATCCGGAATTTGAATCACATCGCACCATTTTCGTATTTGTATAACATCCAACGGTTGTTTTTTGAAAATATCATATCATACACGACTTAAATAAAACAAAGCCTCGGGAAATAATGAAACACTGTAAAGTAACATATACACGAATTTAATTACACACAATTAACATATACACAATTTTTAATAAGTAAAAATGACTCAAAATTTAATCAAAAATTACAGTGATGTCGTACAAAACTTCGAGTGATATTTTTTTCATAACATTTTTTGATCTACGCGCAACAAAATTTTGAACAGTCAACGAGAACATTTGTCATTTTCAGTTACGATTAATAAGTATCCTAATAAAGATTGTTTATCGATTTTAACGATATTAGTACATTAATATTCATTAGCGTACCTAATAAGGCCCGGAGCGGGAGATTTTTTTGGAGGCTGTCATGTTCGAGACACGTTTTTGTATGATTGCTAGTACATATCCAACACATCAGTTCATTTTCAAAAATTAAAATTATAATTCCTGTTATATTTAAAAATAAACTCAGCTTATTTTAGTGCGATAAAAAGGTTTCAGAAAATAATAAAGTTCTAATTGACGAGTTTATATGAGCTTTGGTGATCCATTTGAAGGCTCCTCACAGGATGATGCTCAAGGCCGACCACACCCGTTCATGAAGATTTCTTGAAAATTCTCTTTCATCGTTCATCATACATGGGACCTCTATGTGACATAAACATCAAAGAATAATAGAGGGAAGAGTGAATACGATCACTTATGAAACTTACTTTTGTAGACACTTAATTTGCTCGTAGTATAGCGTCTCTTGAAACGCACTATGATACAACCAAGCAGAAGGATCGAAGCCTGTGGACGTTCTGTGAACAGTCTTTTGTTGTTTTCTCCACGTCCTTCCAACGCAGACGCGTGGCCCAAAGAATGCGCTTAGGCAACACCTTTATTGTCGATTCCAGGGAAGCAAGGAGGCCTCCCAACTTAATCCTCACTCATGCTTCGATGAGCTAAAGGTTTCCAACGTAATCCCCCTGAGGGAAAAAATTTTTCCGTCAGTCCCAGTACTTCGCTTTTCGCCAACCGCTGCCACCAGTTAGTCTTTGTATGTTTGCTCAATACACGGGAATCCTATCGTCGTGGTTACAGACGCATGCATAATCTCGAATTAAAATAGGTGACTTTATGGAGTAATTCCATACACATAATGTTGGTGGGTTATGCCTCCCATGTAATTTTGTAAGAATGATTATATCCTAATATCACCCCTTTTCTTCAGATACACGATATTACCCATGCTCTCCTCACCCTTCGCCAACAAACATTACTATTACATGTTATTGTATATTAAAAATAACGCTAAGTAAAATTAGTTTCCTCCTTTAGTTGAAAAAATAAATTATTGGTTAGTTTTACAACGTGACTAATTTTGACAATTTACGACAATGCACCTCAGAAAGAATGATTTTTGTACAGATCACTTATGTGCACTAAAAAATAATTCTGTTGAAATGAAAAAATCCAAATGGCAAATTGAACAGTTCAATTTCAATTTCTTACATGCAATAGTTATCGAGCGAGGAAGATTGTATGTTTCTTCTTTCCAATCTAAACGAATAAACTATTCATTTTATTTAATGTAATTAGACGTCTACAGTTAAGTTCGTAACAAATATTTGACTCATTGTTGATAGAACGGATGGGTGTGAGATTTATTCGCGATGTGATTACGCGGTAGTGAAGAGTCAAATGGCAGCGGTTAAGCAGTTAGCAAAGAGAAACCCTCATACACGTGCTGACTCCAAAGAGATTCGGATTACGTGCCTTCTCGCCACCAGACGAATTTCAGCACCAGCTGCAGCAGCCATAAAGCAACGGTAATAGCAAAGGCAGCGTCTGCTGCAACCGGGTATAGAGCTGAAAGAGTCGGAGAGTGGAAGAAGCTCCGAAAAACAAGAACGTGTTTTTTATTTCGAACAAACATGTATTGAGGAAGTAGACTGTGACTTAAAAAGATTAATAAGATAACTAAAAAAACTCTTTCCCTTCAGGTTTGCTTTGTCTTGGGAAAATATGAATTTTTATAATTTTATTTTATTTGTTAGGGGAAGATTCCAATAGATGTTCCTTTATTTATGGTTCTTATTTTGGGCCTTTGTCCATGTATCAGAGAATTGACCGAACTACACCGAGCGCTGTAGATAATTTCATGTTTAAGGTTGTCAAATAATCATGTAATTGTGTGCGGTGTCGTAATAGAAAAAAATGTCTATTAATTTTCCTTCAAGTATTTTATATGTAAGCATATTCGATTACTTAAGAAGCTCGATTAAAACATTAAATGATACAAATCATTACTTTCTGTGTGATTGAAATTACTGGAATTTAACTATCCCAAAAATTATTCTTTTCCCATTGGTTTCAAGGATCTAGTATTGTCAAAAACTCGTATGGTTTCTTTCAAAGCTCGTTTTTTTTCATACCATCAACGTTGGTGTTCTTTTTATATCACTTAAATTATACATTCTACTTTGATGGAAAACGAAGGAATAGTTGTGTCGTAATAAGAGCTGCGAGGATCGAGGTATTTTGAAACTTGTGACGGTAAAATTTGAGAACTTATTGAAGTGATTTGATACGTTCAAATTGACGACGAAATGTTTATGCAATATACTGCTATTAAATGCTAAATACCACTACAAAAAATGTCTCATTTAGATCTCCAAAATAATTCATTTCGCGTACCTCAGTATTTTAGATCATACTTTACAAGCAAAACATACGTTTAAACATATTTCTACACAATGTAGTCTTTTGTATCTAGTCATAAAAATATTCCATGTCATACTAACTTGTCCTTAAATGAAGCCTAACCCAATTCGTGTTTATTTTATTTTTTCAATTTTTGACAGAACAAAACACAAATTTTCGTAAAGTAAATAATAAATTTACGGTCAAAAGAGCAGTTACTAATTGCGTGTGATTACGTGGAGGACAATAAATTAATTTACTTTCCTGAAGCATGCAAGGGACCATCCCATCAATTCCGATCAAGGACCGTAAGGTAGAGGAGGATTACACATTTCATCACACTCCTAAGATAAGAAGAAAA
Source organism: Laupala kohalensis (assembly GCA_002313205.1). Taxonomy (NCBI): domain Eukaryota; kingdom Metazoa; phylum Arthropoda; class Insecta; order Orthoptera; family Trigonidiidae; genus Laupala; species Laupala kohalensis. Next base: position 1,257,483 of record NNCF01126273.1, read on the forward strand.
ACAGTTGGGTACATTTTATAATATTAATAGAATACTGACTAATTTGTATTTGTTGTAAGGTGTAGACTAATTTAAATTTAAACTGTGATAACTGCAATACAAGATGTCGAATAGGAGAAGGTTGTTTCAAAATATTTTAGACCCTGAAATAAGCGGCGTTGTCCTGAGTCTGACACCCACTTACTCATTCATCATGGCAGAGAATGAATCTATGAGACATAGTAACTTGAAAATTTGACGGGATATTACTCTTTTATTGTTGGGATTCTATAAATATGCATTTTTTTAAATTCCGGTTTTGAAGGGTTGAATTACGGCGAAATGTGATTTTTTCGAGTCTTTTTGTATATTAAGATATAATAATTTTTGCACCTTAACATTCTATATTTGTTAATTCTTGTTTCATATATGTTTTTATCCTTTTTATTTATAATAGTTTATTGGCACGGTTGTGTACATAATCTCTCTAGCTCCATCCTGGCCCAGGTCCGGTTTTCCTTCGGGCACTGTTTTCCTTTGGGGGAACGTCATTAATACTTTTGCTATTATTAATCACGAATGTTTACTGCACATAATATCTACAGTTCATTTTGGGATAATAAATAGAAAACAGTACATATTTACTAAATAATGGATCTGTAAATTTTAAATCCGCCTCTACCCTTGGACTGTTGATCGGAATTGATGGGTTGGTCCACTTTTTTGTTTCCAGAGAGTAAATTAGTTTATCGTCCCCCATGTGGTCGTACGCAGTTTGCAAATGCTGTTTTGACAATTAAGTTTATATTTATTTACACTGCATTGTAACTAATAGCAAACCATCAAAAGAACAAAAACTCCCATAATAAGCCGGAGTGCGTTAGATAGTCTTTGAAATATGTATAGTGGTTGGATTCCTTCAATAAAACCACAATACCAATAAGACCTTGAATATCTCTTAGTCACTAATCGTTCTCGTACCGCATGTGCTCCAACGACCGTAGGCGAGTGCTTGAGAAGTGTACGCCGCCCAACCATCACCGGTCGCCGCCGCTGCGCCACCCCGCGCCTCGCCTCGTTTTCCGTCCAACGCTTTAGCGCTCTTCCGTCCGACGAAGTTGCGATCGTAAAACGTGGTACATACTGCACCCGCCCCCCCCCTCCCGGCGATTGTGAGGGTGTGGTGGAAGGACGCTGGAGCGGCTTCTCGTGACCAAATGCAGAGATCTTTTCTTTGAATCGGAGAGCAATATATGGCATGGAAGAAATGTTCGCTATTATATTTCCACGTGCTACACAAATCTGGGAAAGAGTTTTAAAAGGTTCACCTACTGCTAGATGTAATAGAAACAGATAAATATTTAAAGACTTACATCCTAATGATGGACAAATACTAAATTTCTGTGATATATGATTTCGACTTTATGTTGATGTCTTCAAGTGTTACAAATTATGACAAGGAACATAACAACAAAACAATTGAATATGATGCAATTAAACGTAAATGTAAACACAAAATATGTTTATAAATAAGCATAAAGTTACGCAAACCAGTTATAATATTGTATTGTAAATACCAGAAAGCTTTTCTGTGTCAGTGCGTGAATTCAAACTCCCGTGTGTATTTTATATTAATATCATTTCTGATAGGCTACGTTTGTAATAATTAACTTCTTTGTCTAATAATAATGTGTTATCTCAATCCAACAAGTGATCATTATTAATACAATGTGAGATTACTACACTTTGGACGTTGATTGTAGTATAATAGAAATGGGTTGACTGGTTATCATCGGAGCCGGATCTGGACCGTAATGAAGGAGAGGGCTAGCTGGGGAGAAGTTTTGATTAAAAATTATGGTTTTACGACACAAATTTTATAAATATTACTTATAAATAAAGTGCATCAAATAAATAATCAGCCATTAACAATCTGGTATTATTGATAATAATTTATTAAAGTTATTAATATGGTATAATTAATTTTATCTATCTGGTATTATTAATCTGGTATTATTGAAAAACAATAAAAATTATATTATTAATAACAATAAAAATTATAGCTTATAACAATTATGCCACTGGTTATCATCAAACCTCCAGCACCTCAAACAAACGATTAATTCCTATGATGGTGGAAACTCTGAAGAAGAGTACCGAAATATGATTTTTTGTAAATTATGATTGCATTACCATAATGTGGATTATTGGTGAACGTATTCCTCCGTCTTTCATCATTTTCTTGATTTTCACTTTGTACTTCTGAGCAGCAAGCATCGCGATATATTGTTGGTCAGTTCTTTCTCTACTCAAGTTATTTTGTTTATAATGCGTGATTTGATTCACAATTGCTTCATAGGAGACAACTGAGTTATCTTTTAGACATTCAGCTTTCATTTATGATCCATGACAATTTTTATATGGATATCAGTGGAGATGCAAGAATGGCTATTTATACAAAATATTCTAATCCTGGCGGTATTGAAGATGTAAGCGAGTATTTATGTATGTTTAAAATCGAGATTGTAAATAATAATTAGTCTTTCTAAGTGAAACACTTTATTGTTCATTACAGATGTAGAGCCACGTCGTTGTAATCATTGTTCTACGAAAAAGACTCGCGTGCAGAAAATTTACATTTGATGAAATGCTAAAATAACTAAAAGTTCCGCTTCTATAGGAGCCGCACTAAAATACTGACTGGACCACGAGTGTGGTGGGGTGAAGAACAATATTGCTGGATGTCATGGAAGTTAGTGTAACGGGATGGAGTTTAATGTGTTAGTTGAGTGAACTAAGGTTGAGATAGGGTCGTGTATAACGGGATATTATTATTATTATTATTGAAGTACATGAATTGATATTTCTCGTATACTTATCTCACATACTCCTGTATATTGGTGATTTAATTTTTGTAATAAGTGTTTTCTTTTTCAACAGGTTGTCGTGAATTGGAAAGCTGAAACACCAGTACCCTTAAACCCTCAGAGATATTTCATACACTGTAAGTTCAAGTTTGATAACGTATTTTAAATAATTTATTATCAGGAAGCATGCTGGTTTTGAAACTAAATATAAAATGCTCTAACTAGGATATGAATTTTTTCAACTACAGAACTTATAATTGAAATTAACAAATTAAACATCGTTTCAGTCATCCGCTAGCTTGTGGACAACAAGATCATTCATTTTGTAAAAATATACTTTGTTGAACGGTGTAAAAAATAGAGTACAGCGAAATGTTATGAAGCAACAAAATTTTCAATGCAACATTAAAATTCTTGAAAATTTATATAATCCAGAACAAGTATTTTTTGTTTAGTTATGCTTGCGAGCTTTAGGTTTAAGCTAGCAAAAATAATTTTTCAGAAAAATATTCATAACAAATTAATAAAATAGCAATAAATAAGCTTTAAATACTACGTGTTTGTGAAGTTGGTTTGCCACCTACAGAGATCTCCTTTGGCGATTAGAGGAGATCTAAAATCTGGAAGAAGCTGTGTAATGGGGTCAATATCGCGTAATTGTTAAATGATAATTATATGCTTCAGTACCACCAATGCGTGCAATTATGAATTGCAATCATCAGTTGAAAAGAACCACATATTTTATCAGCAATAATGAACAAAAATATGTTGTTCAGTAAATATGTAATTATTAGGTTTCATTTTTTCTGTTATTAAAAAAGTAAATTCATCGTTATAAATGAGTGGAATAAGAGATCGATGATGAACCAATGTAAATGAATGAAAAAAAACCAAATATGTTGTTCTTGGAGATTATTACACTCATTTATTTGGCCCTGCAGTACAGAGAGAATTCGATGTAATAAGTATCTATACAGCATCTAACGATGCATGAGTTCAAATTTTGACAAAGTCTTTTTTTTTTAACGAATGAAGCGGTATTGATTTTGAAAGTTGGTATTGTTTTGGAGAACTAATTTTCCACTCATTTCCTTATATTGAAGGTTTTACCAACACGAACCCCTTCCTTGTGAAATTTGCATTAGTTAGATTCGCGTGTTGACATTCACGATATGCTTATTGGAAGCGTTAAAGAAGATAAACTGTACTTGCATTTCTTAATTTCTAATTATGCTTCGCTAAGAATTTTTATGTCCTTTCTAGTGTAGTAACAAATTATTGCCTATGTAAAAATCATTTCCAATGAAATATTTTTACACCAATAAAAGCAACGAACTTTGTCGACTATGAATTTTTTCTCTTCAAAAACACTAATTACTATTGTGTTTTTCACGCTCAAATATGTAATGATGCCTCATCTCAAAATTACTCTCTCGATCGTGAGTCATTAGATACTTGGAGTGCTCTTTACTATCGTTTATCTGAAAAGCAAAAGAAAATGAAAGAAGGAAGGGTCGTTCACCTTTCGCGAGATATATTTCTTCACGATTCTCCAAGCACCGGACAGTTAAATACAGCTCCCAATGATTGTTCATCGGCGTGATAAAATAGATGTAATTTTTTTTTTCTGGCATCTTCGTAGACGATGTTCTGGATTTCTGTACGCATGAACAGCATGTATTTCAATTATATACGAAAATATGGTAACAAGGGTTTACTCCAGGTATTACAATCGTTATGTCTCGATGCGTCTAGCAAGAGCTGTCTTCCGTACCCGTAATTTGTGTGAAAACTATTTTTAGTTTCCATCCAGCACTTGCAAATGGAAATTCACATTCTTTTTGTGAAAGTTACGCTTTTATCACGACGGGTTGCAAAATTCAGATTTAAATGGCAGGGGGAAAATTGTTTTTACAATACAACAATAAATATCTTCAATTGACAAAATTAATGTATTTGTTTATACGTTTATTATAAATTCTGCTTTACAGATTGTTCTTTACGACCCAAGCAAAGGGAAGTCGTGAATTTAAAAAAAGCGAGTGGAATTCGTATCTGACGATGATTCTTAAGTTACTCTTTATGGGTTGGGGAAATTCTATTCCATAATGGTATATCTATGCGTCTTTGTTTTTGTAAACGATCATTAAAAAGCTGATGTCTTGTTTCGTCGTCACCCGAAGAGCGTAGCATCAACGCACGGTTGATTGGAGGAGGCGTTTCCGATAGTCCGCTGTTCTGGATGTTGCTCTCTTTTTGCGATTATTTTACCGTCTCGAGTAGCGATTTATTTATAGACGCTTTAACGAGACGGACGTAGTCTGGAATTATAGGGAAACAAACTACGTGCGTTTCACGTAAACCTGATTGCTCTCGGAGTTAGTACTTCCTCTTGGACTAGAGTATTAGAATGAACATACACTGATCGCTGTTTTATTTTTGAGAAAATTCAGATCAATGGAGATAATATAACGCTGCTATATTTGAAAAAAAAACATACTTGATTCTTTACTTAATAAATAAATTTTACTAGGAATTAAAAGTGAAAAATTTTCGAGAGAAAATAAATTTGTGCAAACTTTACAGTTGTAACATAGTAAATAATGTTCCATGCACGGTGCCCCTCGCACCAAAAAATATTGTTGAATAGCGACTCTGCAATAGAAAAATAAATAATTATTAATTGATACGTAATATTTAATGACACTAAAACCAATGATAGAACAAAAATTTACGAACAGCGTAACGACTTTTGAATGTAAACGTGCTATTTTTGTTTGTATTAAATTACAACAAAGTGCATACCATTTTGGCTACAAAGAAATCTCGTGCAAAGCCCAGAAGGGGCGGCTAATCACTGGTAAACTAAATTCACGCAGGAACTGGGAAAATAAGACTAATAAATTAGAATGATTTGGGAGGGTATGATACTAAAGAGAAAAAAACATTACTAATGAATTTTTTTCAGATACGTATTTATTTTACAATTTCATTTAATTTTTTTGCTTTATAATTAGAATTTCATATTTCTCTATTTCTGTTGCGTGTTATAATAGTATAATATTGCATTTTAATTTGGTTGTTGTATCAGTATCATGCAGGGTTCTGCATAGTATTTTATATAAATGTGACTCAACCTGAGTTTCGTTGAAAGAATTTCGATTGATTTGAAATATTGCATGGAATACTTTATTTAAAATTTATATTTGTTTGCTACTAAAATTATGTTCATAGACTCCAATCAAGTAGCATAAATGTATATTTGTGACAGTTCTAAACGTTGGGATCTTTCTCACAATCCAAAATTTATGATCCTGAAGATAAAACAGGATTCATGAATCAAGGAAATTTCATAGTAATCATGTACATGTATCTTGAGAAAAAATTACAGTTAAAATATATTTATTAATCTGTGAGCATAGTCCAGTGGCAGATTATAAAAAAAAATGTGAGAATGACGATTCTTTCACCCATTTCGCAAACCCCAGATGATGCGTTGGAACATTTGAGTGATAATAATAATAAATGTATTGTAAACAACGCATTTACAAATGCATGAACAAATTGCGTATGTCCATGAGGGTGGCAATAAACTAATTTACTCTCCGAAAGCGAACAAGGGTCCATTCCATCAATTCCGATCGAGGGTCTAGAGACAGAGATGGATAAAATATTTATAAAAGAAGTTATTTAAAAAATACGTACTATCATCAATTTATTTTTCCCAAAATAAATCGTAACCTTTAAAAGTATAGTATTCATGACATTTCTGCTCTCAGGTTTGAACCCAGAATGTGGATCCGCGTCCACCCGAGGGGGAAACCAGAGAAAAACCCATGGACGATTACCTTTTCTTGTTAATCATAGTAAAAAGAATGGTGTCCAACTTATCTTGACCCGACCCTTTTCGAAACAATTTCGATTCATCGGACCAGTTCGGGGTGGCAATTTTTATATTTAGTATTATAATAAAATATTTTCAAATTGTAACATATGACGTAATTCCGAACACAACTTTCTATTTACTCTCGCCGGACATTTCATGTCACGTATTAATTCTGACAATTTTATAACACAAAGTTGTGCTCCACAACGTTTGACGAAAAGTTCGATGTAAAATGTGTAAAAACTCGCGGGCCGTAAAAAATATTACAGCGCTAATAGGACAGCACTAGACTCAGTCACCTAATTTCGCCGAAAATTATGCAATTTCAGTATCTAACACAAATTGCCACCATATACAAATTTTTGTAATCTGAATAAATATTAATAGTAGTCAAAAAAGCGAGTATTTGCTGTAAAAAAATTCAATAACGCAACAAGCTAAGACACAAAGGCAATATTCGTTCCACACTCTCGATGCAGAAAGAACGGAAGAGCACTACAAGAGTAAGTGAATAGAATTGATAGTCGATATTGGCGATAGATTAAAGTTTCCAGAGATTCGATTTTCCTGCCAACATAACGCGAGGTATATATATATCGTTGCTCTTCTGGATGATGGCGAAGTAGAAACGTTGGCTTCACTGAGCACAAGCTTTGTACCAACATCAAGCCAATTAGACTGCCAAAAAATAAATAAATAATTTATTGTCAAGAGAGCTGTTACAAACTGACCANTGAACACAAGCTTTGTACCAACATCAAGCCAATTAGACTGCCAAAAAATAAATAAATAATTTATTGTCAAGAGAGCTGTTACAAACTGACCAAGACCACGTTGAGGACAAGAAAGTAATTTACTGCGTCTGATATACAATAAACTAATAAATACAGTGCGTTTGTGTTCATATTTTTCTTTTCTTAAGTTAAAATTTCTCGAGCCAAAGTAACATGACTTTAAGTATAATGTGAGAGATTTTACTCGAGAACTAATAAAATATTTGAATTGATATCCGCGAGAGAAACGCGCGAATAGTCGACAAATTTGATAGCTCTTTGCAGGGTGGTTCCACGTGTGAGTAACGGACGACCAATGCAGCCACCACCACCACTCACGGCCAAGTGGAGGAGGAGGCGCCGCCGCCGCGCTGGAGGGGGAGGGCGCGGCGTAGGAGAGACACGCCGTGAATGAACGAGGACAGGAATAGACACACTGCCGTCATCGAGCTTCCACCGCTGCCTTCTCGGCAGATATGATGCTTTTGTCAGCGCACGTCTGCGCGCATTTAAGCACCACGACGCTGTGACTTCACTCGCGATAATCGATTTAAAAATTAGTTTGGAAAGGAATGACGATGATATCGTGTAGAGGACTTCTAACAGCATTACAACTACATTTGCTGCTTTGAGGCTCCTCTGTGCTCTGGTCGTTGCACACGACCACCCTCTGGCCTCCTAATGACGGGGATGACACGAATGACATGCGAATGAGGTGAAATGCCGATGAGTGAATGTTGTGGTGGAATGAATGGCGGGGGAAACGGGAATACCCCGAAAAAACCTGCCGCGAACACCGCTTCGTCCACCACCGCGAATTATACTCGGATCGGACAGGGTTTGAACCAGTGTCACCAGAGGTAGAAGGCACTACGCCGAGGACCGCCCTCTTAAAAGAAATGTAATGTATAGGTTGTAGAATATTGGAAGGTGACTGGCAACCTCGCTCAATCTGTCACCACTTCTTCTTTCCGAGATGTAATTGCAAATCATTTTTTTTACCATGCAAGTAAAAGACAATAAATTAGTTTAATTTTGGATTCTGCTCTACATTTTAAGAAAAATGATACCAAAGAACAACTATTTTGTAGCAATTGCTGTTCTTATCTTTTGTGAGGAGGTAACTACACTTCTGTTGCCAATATTAATGTCGAATACTTGAATATGTTTGTTGTTTGGTATCACTTTTCTTACAATTTTATGCAGATTCAAAATTACGCTATTTTTGTGTTTCATTTGCACGGTAAAAAGATAATTTGCTATAAGAATTATTCAGTAAGTGTATCATTGCGGCCACCAAGGGTAAGGATGGTTTGAGTGAAAGGAGATGTGTCAGGGAGCTTCTGTGAGTCAAGATGTCTCGTAACGAAGAAGTTGTAACCGAGCGAGGGAGGTAGCCAGTCACCTTCTGATATTTTACGGATATTTTGCATAATATTTACATGAAGAGATAGTACAAGAATTATTTTAAAAGTATCGCAAAGAAACCTCAAAACGCTACCGTACTTTAATAATCATCGCCCCGTAGATGCATTATAAGTCTTCATAAAGATTTATCCATTAATTTTTTACTGATTAAGAAATATATATTATTTGAAAATTATATTCATTTATAAAAATTGCTAGGAACGGAAGATTTGAAAAACAAGGTTCTCCAGTGAAAAATATCCATGCTCTTTTTGTGTTCCCAGAAATCAAAGAAATATGTTATGTGGGAGATTAAGTGCGCTATATATGATAAAATGTTCATGTAGTTAAAAAAAAGGTGTAGTATTGGGATTGTAGATGATATAAAGTTCACTTCATGATAACATTAGAGACTTCGCCACCTACGGCAAAATAGGTAGTAACACCACGTTGAAATAAATTATTATTGTAGAAATAAATAAAGAAAATGCCTTGATAACGACTTCTTACCATAATTTTGTCTCATCATGTATTCTGATGGAACTGTATTTGGTTCTTTGTTTATCTTTGTATGACAACTTGTGAATACCAAAGAACCTCTTTGAATATCAAAGAACCAGAGCATTCAGATTTATCAGAAATTCTTCTCTCCACAAAGACCTAAACCACCTTCATTCATGAGAACATTCACGTTATTCCACATGATTTCTTACTCTCGCTTTTTTATTCTGGTTCTGACAACTTCCGTCCAGGCAAAGTAGGATCCCTCCCCAGACTACGCAATCGTTCATTATCAATATTTAGTAGATCACTCTATGTTGTTCACCAAGTTAAAAAATTTTAAGCAGTTGTGCTATGAGTTTCCCGGATCATATGATAGTTTGTTCTATGTCCTAATTGCTGTTTTATGTGTTGTATGAGTGACCATGTAATATCTGTAAGCTGAGTGATGTATTACCCGACTATGTTAAGATAAATGTTTATTCGAGAAAAGAAAAACTTGTATCGATTGGTAAAACTGAAATAATATGAGCGGGTGTCATTTTACTTTGGTGCAACTACATTAAAAAATATCTCGAGACATATATGATTATTCCAAATATTTTGGACGTTATGTAGAAAATTAACTCGCTTTTATGGCAACATATTTCGATCGGATATAAAAAGAAAAGGTGTTATACAAATTATTACGATCCCAGTTAAATGTAGCTATAACTGGAGATTTGTTCCGGCACATTCTCTTAACTTTTTACTTAGAAGTTCTTGTATTGAATCTCCTTCTTCTGTCGGGAGTATTTACGACGGGACTATGAATAGAACCCTCCCTCATTTTTTATTGAAGTACTTATACGCGTCAACTTTCTTCTCTATTTAGATCCACTCAGCTTTTCGTCCAAAGCGCGTATATTCGAACTTCTCTTTCATCACGAGTTCCTCCACATTTGCCGCCACCATCCCAGTGTGCCACGCGCCTTTCAATCCTGCGTCCACCCTTCAGTCACCGTGCACAGGGCACTATTAGCTTCTCCGCACTCCATCGAGCGTACGCTGTGCCTCGTTTGTTTACGCGCCTCCCCTTCCCTCTTCTTCGTCTCACCCGCACCGTCGCCTCTTGTCGGTCGCAGGCGCCTAAAATAACAGCGGTGCGTTTTCTGCGGCGGCGCAACCGCGTTACGCCGCCGTCGCCTCTGCCTCTGCCACTGCGCCGCGCCGCGCCGTCGTCGCTTCGCTGCATATAGTCCGACGACGACGAGGACGACGGCGGAGTTAAAGGGTACCACAACTTCCGGTGGGGCACCGCGAGGCGCCAAGGAAAACAGCGACGGGGCCAGAGGACGTAGTTGCACTGGCGGAGGGGACTGGCGTTCGGAGGACGAATGGGGATGATGTCAACCTGGCAAAACCACTAAAATATTTTTTTCCTTCATTCATTTTCCTTTTTAAATCCTGCTTCAAAGAATGTCAGTGCAGGGTATTTCCACATTTTCGGTAAATAATATTGTTGTAACTCATATGTACATAATATGACCAATACCCTGGTGATAGCTTATAGCTGAGGAATAGAAAATTATAAGTTTAAATAAAAATGTTTGAAAAAATTCTGTTCACATCTCTCATTACCATATATGAAAATAAATAGAAGAAAGGGAGGAATAAATGAAAGAAAATAAAAATACGTAAGATCCAGGGATTGACAATTTAACTCCAAATTATTTTTCACAACGTCCCTCATGTTGCTATAAATTTTGAACATGTAGTATTTCTCCTCTGTTTCAATGAAGGGGTTACACAAACGAGTGTTCAGCAGTAACAAAGTAAAAGTATTTTGAAAGTATTAGAATTTTTACGAATCGGTTCATTAATAACAAAAAGTATTTTTTGACCGCCATTGTTTGCGATATATTCATGCTTCGGCGTGGTTGACGTTCCGACTGACCGAGCCATATCGCCCAAGTCGTTAGTACTAAACAGAACCGTAACAAAAACAAGTAGAGACTTTTGACTAAATTATTGTCTCATTATTTACCAACATAATTTTTTGACTGCCATTGTTTATAACATATTCGTGGTTCGGCCAGATTGATGGATGTAATTTGTACACAGGATGAGGGACACAAGAGATGTTTCTTTTTTTACAAACGACGATTTATTATTATTTATATTTATTTATTTGTTTCAAACTATAAAACAATATTCCCTCCCATTTTCTCACTATTTCACGGTCTGTGATAACTTCGGCCAGGTGAAAACGGCAACCAGCCGGGAATAGACCTTTGATCGGAGGAGCATTAACTACTACACCACCTGTTCACCTTCCACAATTGTACACAAATTCCTCACGGGTTTGAGAGACATCCCCACATCCCCGGACACCAGAGAATCCAGAGTGGCACCTTTGACATTTTCCTTGCTGTTCTGAGAGTGTGCATCGATGCTCCTTTTGTGCAATAATGTTATTCCATTTGATAGAGATGTTGCACTAGAGCGGGGATATGATTGTTCCATTTGTCTATCGAGGTGCATTCTCAGCGCACTGAGAGCAACCGGACTTCCTCTGAATATTTCCTCAGTGGAGGGACTGTACTGGACGTCGTTGAGGTTAGGTGAGCCTGTGATTAACGTATGAATGATGAATGCTATGGGTTTATGGCAAATATTATCAGTACATCCAATTAGTCCTTTCCAAAATATCAATAATTTTTAAGAGGATAGATTTTGTTTTGTTTATCCGATTATATGATGATAAACGGGTAATATTTTCGTTATATATACATTAATGTGAGAAGAATAGTTTTTGACAGTCGGTTGTACAACCATTAGGCTCTTATGTATCACAATTTCTTCTCTCTACGAATATTTATTTTATAAATATGATTTTTATTATAGGGATGTTTAGGACGTGAGATATCTTTAAATTAACAATGAGCCATAACATAAAACTTTAAAAATCCTAAACAATTCACAAAAAATGTTTGTCTGGAAAAGTATTGCAAATGTGTTCATACGGTCACAAAAACCAATTAATTTTCCTATCATATTTGTGACATTTGATTCTTCCCATTCCATTAATTTTCTTCTTGTGTATTTTTATAATATTTTCAAAGTTTACTTATATGAACAGAATTGATAGATGTTTCATAAGAAAATATCAATCATACCGAATTGATATTTTTATAATGAACGTTATAAAATTCTATTACGTTATACCCTTTTTACATTATTCAATTCTATGAGAACTAATTTTCGAAAATGTAACAACATAGAATATGAATGTGTATGCCATAGTGTGACATTTTACAAAAATGTTTTCTAAAATTTTTAACTAACCTTTCTGAGAAGCGGGAAACTGCCTCAAACATTCCTTTCCATGCCCCAAGACCTGTGTACTACCTTGAAATGAAGAATCGCTGGAGAAAAAACTTGTTTTTTTAGTAATGTAATTAATTCAAATATCTCTGATTTTATATCCAAATATTTTTGATAGTGAGTGATATGAAACAAAAATTAAAACTTCATCAGGATATACATGATACGTTGACGGATACGTGCAGTTCCAGAAAGAATTTCTTATAAAATAATATTACTGCCAGTAACCGTGCTTAAAAGAGTTGTCATTAATTATAGGTTCTTGAGCTTGACATGCTTTTTTGAAGCACGATCCGCAATGGCATTCAGTTTATATCCCTAATGATAAATTAATGACGTTAATTGCCGTAGAGGAATTTTTCTTTTCATTCGTCCATAGCTATAAAACATTAGATTGTATTCTGAGGTATGCTATTTACGAGTGCTATTCAAATCATCCACACAAGAAATAAAACATGACATTTAGTTTGACAAATTATTCTCTTCATATTCCATTCTTATGCTAATGTAATGGAACGTGTGCCGTGGCATTGTTTTGTTGAAGGAGACTTTGGCAGAATCTTTTTAAAAAACTATCCTTGTGATTATAAAAGCTATTTCGTTGAGCCTCATTCTTTATAACTTAAGGGTTACTCTGTTTACTAATACGAAGTGAAGAAATTTAAAAGGTAAATTCTTAACTGTTTAACAAATATGATGCTGACATGGTCTTTATATATCAATTATATGACACTTCCATTTCTCTTCAAAGGTAACGCAATTAAATTTGGTTGTTATAGATTTACTCCCATGATTGTAGTAAGAATTCAGTTGAAAAGTTTTGGATTCGTTTGATAATCATTACTTCTTCCTGAATAGCATATCTTTTCTAACTCATGCACGTCGTACTGGGTTTTCGCTAGAATTAATATAAGCAAATTAATCCGTACTAGGTTTGGTAAATAAGGTATAAAGTGATAAAGGAGATCATCAAAGCAAGAGACCCGGGTTCGTGTCCCGGCTGGTCGCCATTTTCACTTGACCTTAAGTTATCACATAGATTCTCCACGTGTAGGGTACACGGAAGAAATATGTACATAACGAACCTTAACACGTAGGTACGTGTGAAACCGGTAATAAAGTGCACACAGCATNAAACGTGTGAAACCGGTAATAAAGTGCACACAGAATAGTGTGCAGCCTGGTTCATTTATCTCCTATATGGGGATGTCTCTCAGGTCTGCCGAGGTTTAGGTTTGGGTGGAAATGGTGTACAGCTGTGGAAGGCGAACCGGTGGTGTAGCGGTTAACACCTTTGCGATCAAAGCAAGAGACACGGGTTCGAGTCCCGGCTAGTCGCCATTTTCACTTGACCGAAAGTTAATGTAGTGTGTTAATGTGCGACGATACATATTGATTGTTTACCATCTAAATGGCCCATTCTGTTCCTTTGTTTTCTAGGAGAGCAGAACTCGTATTTGAAATTGAATGTTGTGTTGCGCGCTACATACATCAGGGCATTATTTACATTGGCTACAACTTTTAGCTCCTGGATCATTTCCAGTCATCGAGGGGAGTATGTTCATTCAAAACTTCGTCACGGTATTTCTGGTTTTCTTAATAGAGGAGACCGAATTACTGGGATCTAACGGGTATGAGGATTCTCGGTTTCATTACAAAGTTTATGAATGGATTGGAGAGTTTCACAAGTGCCGTATGTCATCTTTTCGAAACATAAGAATGAGAATAAATCAGTTTAAATTTCAGAAGTTTAAATATACATCCGACAGGAATTCTCGTGTGAAATGTGAATTTTGTGATCATCGACATCATCAAAAATGTCTGGATTTTTCAGATATATGTCATGAGCATAAAATAAAATATTTAACAATGTTTTTCATCATTATATTAGTACTTGTATCATAAATGATGAAAATCTAAATTAACCATAGAAGAAATATTTGTTCATCACTTCTCATATTATTGTTCACTAAGTTTCATTTCATACTAAAAGATGGTTGTCGTTTCGTTATATATAAGCAACCAATTTGATGTGTTCAAAATATTTATTGACAAGAATACTAAATAAATCATGGATAACTTTTCATAACATAAGTATAATGTAACTCGTCATATTTATCTTTGCCTATTTGTCAGCTCAGAACAACTCATTAGTAAATTTTTTTCTCTGATAGTGGGTTTTCTTCATTTTCTAGCTATAAAGGTTGCAGCATTCTTCATATCAAACGCGTGCGAACATGATAGTTTGTATTTTCTCAATTAATGATATGAATCTTCATAGATCATTAGGAAAGCTCATCCGTCAACGTCGTTAGTTCGTACATCATTTATTTCGCGAAACGTCTGACTTTTTGGGAGTGATATGTACGTTTTCATAAATGTTTAGGTTTTCCTAATGGAAGTTATTCTGCGGAGCTTCAATGGATAGTTGAATGATCGATTCGGAGTCGGTGCGAAGAATTGAAAAAACAAAAACAAAAAACAATTAATTGCTCTTACCATTAACTTAGTCGCCTACAACGAGTCATGCATAAATTATGTAATGTTAAAATTATAAATTATAACGTTACTCTAATAATTGCGTTACGTGAACCCTTCTCTAGAAGAGAGTAAAGAAAAGTATTTATTTAATGGCAATTCTGGTGACGTTCAAGCCAAGAGACCTCTCTTTCACGTAGCAATATGATTTGGGTGTAGGCATTGGGGAGGAGATAAGTCGAGTGGTCATGTGTCGTAAGAGACTGAACCTACATTGGTCTGGCTTATGTGAAAAGCTACATAGCCAAAAACCTCGTTATGAGCGGGAAATCTAATTTATGCTATCTCAACATTTCGCACCAAATACGCCCCTACAGTGTCACAAGTCAGTGGTGAATAAATCGTATGCACAATGCAATTTTCTAGCCGAGTAATTTACATTTTCTACAAATACTGTTCAAATATCTCGATTGATACATTCACTTTCTCGTGGCATATTTCAGTACAATATATACACTTATTTTGTCAAATTTGAAGCTGCTACGAAATAGTGTTTCTTTCCACTCACTATGTGCACGAACTTTTATTCACAACATATCGTATTGGTTGAGGAATACGTGTTAGTAGGTTTAAAATAAATATTTAGGTATGGAGATCTATTGAAACATATTTTTGTATTCATTGTTACAAATAATTGCTTATATATTTACAAAGCATTCCATGTATTTTCATCTGTAATTTATACAACTCTAGTGTCTTCTTATCGGTGGGGTAATGATTGTAATGTATATAAATTAACGTGGATACAACAGCGTTCTTTGTTCTGCGAGCACTAAAACTTCAAAATGATACTTTTTTGAGTCACCGTGATTTCGTTTGATCATTAAACCAAATGTTTTCTCTCAATTAGCCGCTGCATTACTTTATTTTCCGCTAATAAAGTTCTTCTGACTCATTTGTTACCGTTTCTAACGCCGTGACCACCTGAGTTCTGGAGTACTCGCGTTTCGCAGAGATCCGATAAAAAACATTACAAACGTCATTTTAAACATTTTGACGAACCAGTGAATCACAAAGAAACTCCGATTAAGAACGAAAGGAGGGAAGGGAAAAAATAATTCCGAGCGAACCGGTAGGAAATATGTGAACGGACAAATAAACAAAAGTAAAATCAATTTAAAGCGAAGAGACGAAGGAGTTGGGACGTTAAACGAAACACGCGGCTCCATTAAAGCAACGGTAATGAAGCGGTAAACGCGTTTTATGAAGAGTTTGCTGTCCGGTACTTATTCGCCGAAAGGCCACTCTGCGTTCGCTCCACGGACGGAGTGCCACCTTCCACAATCCTCTTGCGATCTTTTCCACTCTCGTTATTATTCTCATGAAATATCTCATTATTCTCATTCATTAAAAAAGCACTATCTTAAGGATTAAGTCAGGATACAAAAAAAAAAAATAATACACACACACGCTCAACTCGCCAAAGTTTGGGATATACTCTACTCATCCTCAGGGCTTGTACAATATTCCTAAAATCTCATCTGCAGCACTCATCTACATCTCGATCCATTAAACCTGCACAGCAGGTACATTCTGCTCACTTCATGCAAAATAAATTGGTCAAGAATAATATTACTATTGCGTCCATTGCTTAAGAGTTTGTCATTTAAATTATTTACTACGAAAATGTAATGAAATACTAAATATATCCAGCATATCTTTATCCGCTAATTTCATTTTCTCTGTATCATAGTGTATGATTACCTCGGTTTTGATCTCATATCTTCTTGTATATTTCTATGATTTGTAATATGGTAGTTTCTAAACGTCTTTCTTATACATAGCTTACCCTAAATGTGCCCCATTTTGTAAAATATTTCAGATTGTCACAAATTATCCATTCAACGTAGTTCTAGATATCAAAAGATGTTTTCTTGGCAAACGAACTGCACAGTTGTTGCAAGAAATATATTTGTGGACAGACGTTATAAAAAATTGATAAAAATTAAAACTACTTATTGAACTTCGATATTTGGATCCTATCATAAAATTCAATCTAATCTGCCTCACCCAAATAGTTGTCCTCATCAAATATCCATTGCGTAAGCACCTGCAACTAGTCGTTTTAGTTTAAGTTTGACTTTAATCAACCATCGTATGCCAAGTTTATTATTCGAGACCACACGATTCTACTGAAATTGCAGAACATTCTCCTTTGATAGTGTTTCGTCCATGTCTCTCCGTGGTGACTTACTTTATCTCCAATAGCGGTACGTGACTTTTGTCTCCTAACACCACAAACATTTATTTGCTCCACCAACTACGAGTTGTATTGCCGGAAAGCGCCCCAGGTCTTTCCAATGCGATTTGACCGTAGCAAGTTCTGCTGCTGTCGCTTCGCGGAAGCGCACCATATGTCTTAATACATTCGGAGAGCGTAGCTAATGGGCGCTCCGCTACGCATGAAGAAGCTGAGTATGACACTAGGCGAAAGGATTCGAAGAAACACATCAACAGAGGATGTATGTTTGTTGAAAATTGCTCAGACGATGCGGCTACCTTCCATTGAGTGGGAACAAAAGATATATGTTCCGTCCATAGTGTTGAATCTCTCTCGGTCTAAGTATAGCCAAAGAAACACATTAATCAGAGTCTGCAATGAATTTGTGATGAGCTCTAATGATATAGCAGTGTGTCCACGATTTCTTTGTGGTGTTTGATATCACTGCCCTTTTTTCCTTCCAATTACTCATATTGTGTAAGGATTACACCGAATGTGTAAATTGTAATCGGTCGAAATAAAATATTTGAGATCTCTTCGGATATTTGCGAATTGGCTCCAGGACAGTCTATTTTCAAATTTTGGCGATGATGTCCAATGTCGTATGTGTGTGTGTGTGTATGTTACGAACTTTGTTCCCTCGATGACTCACGAACATACAGCTGCATCGAAACCAAATTTGAGATTTGACTTTGAATACGTTGGAAATAGAAACCTATTTCTGGACAGCTCATTCCGACTTCGTTTACACACCGCGCTCCACTTCCGGTTTCTTAATATTCAAATTTTTGAAAATATGCATAGGAGCATTTTGATTGGTTAGTTAATTCTGTGTACAAATTGCTAAACCTGAACGTTTTTGTTTTCGAGGTACAGTGAAAATTTATTACGCAAAAATGGAGGTTTTTTTAAAAACAATCTGCCAATAAAGCTATTGCAAAAAGTTTAATGTGGAAGATAATTCTTGAATGTGTACTACGAAATAAAAATACTTTTTTTTAAATAGAGAAATATACTAATTTTTCCAGCTTTAAAAAATTCGAACTCGGGACCTTGTGTTTAACGCGCTCAAGCGCTTTCCAACTGCGCCATCCCGTTCGCCTCTCGGACCCGTCTCAAGGTCCCGAGTTCGAATCTCCGTCCCGTCTCCCATTTTCATTTAACATATCATAATTAAATTCGATGTTAGCCAAAATGTTACCAGACAAATAAAACTAGTTTATTTGTATCATATTTATATATTTGTAACATAAATTGATTATCATCTAGCAATTTATATTATTTAACGCTGGAAAAATTAGATAGTATATTTCTCTATTTTAAAAAAAGTATTTTTATTTCGTAGTGTTATAATAAAATGTTTTAATATTGTAATGTATGACGGGGTATTCCGAATACAAGTTTATTTCTCTCGCCACACAAACCACGTCAAACATTGATTCTCACAGCATAGATTTATGAGAAAAAATTGTACCGCCCCCCACATCGTTTGATGAAAAATTTAATGTAAATTATTCTATAACTCGGGGACCGTGAAGAAGGTTTCGCGGGCCTTATGTGATCCGCGGACCAGTTTGGCAGTGCTAGTTTAGACGGTACACTATTTTAAAATTTTGCCACTCACTCGCGGGCGGAATTTCATGCGTTTATCATGAAATATTCTTGTATCCGCAGCTCATTAAAAATGGGAGTTCTAAGTGAGGTGGTCGGTGCGACGAGTTTTTCTGTAGAGGTATAAACAATTAATTTTTTAATTTTAGCCCTTGATATTCGATTTCTCAAATTTCGTGAAAATGTGTGGAACAACCGAAAAGAGATCGATCTAAACTCCCGGGTGACGCTGAATGAGTTGAGCTAGTTCGTGAATTTAATATTGGGCATGTTGATTGGGATCTGAAGATCAATAAATTGAAAATATTGTATTGTTCAGCAATTTTCATCAATTTTAAATAAAAATGAAAGTTTTCTCGCTGACGTAGACAGCATCTTCAGGCTAAGAATAAAAACAAACATTCTTCTCTTACATTCTCTCATTTAAGTTTCTGTATTTTATTTCAATTATTATTCATATAAAATTATATTATTATTATTATTTTAACCAGATTTGTTTAGTTTTTTATTCTTAGCCTGAAGGTGCTGACTTCGTCAGCAAAAACCTTTTGCTTTAGTTATTATAAATAATAAACATTAATTTAACAATAAATGTTAAAATACTCAAATATATAGTACTCCTAAATACATACACAAATGAAATTTTACATATAGTTTCTCGAATATATTAGGGAGAAATAATCAATCCAAACACGCTTTCGGGGCCGTATCTTTTCATAGACTTCAAAATCAAGTAATTGAAAAAGAAATTGTTATGCTCCGTGAAGTGACTTATGGTATCAACTAGGATTCATAGTACATTTGGATGTACTACCTACCACACTCGAAATGCAGTAAGGCCTACTCGCGTATGTCGATGACACTCGTGTTTCACCTCCCCATTCTCTGGGACAGCGTAAACCTTCTGTATCACGCTACATTTGTCATTTCGTGAAGGAAATATTTATTTGCAGATCATAACGCTAAGAGAAAATTTTTTTTTTGCCTTGCCTCATATCTATCAGGTTTCAATATTTGTGAAATAATGATATTGACATACTGGATTAAGTGATATTGAAAATTGTTTTATATCTGGCTGTCACATTGTTTTATAGAACATTACTTTGGGGTTACATAAGTTGACTACACTGAAACTTACATCTCAAGAAAAGACTACACTGAAACTGACATATGAAATTTTGGAGCAGTTCTATGTGTAATAAATTTATATAATAAAACAATACTATGTTCAAAATCATTTATATTATTATATAAAAATTATAACTGTTGTATTATTTCGTAAACTCCTCTGAAGAAACAAAAGCAATCAGGAAGTCACGTATGCCACACTGAATGGTTTTAATCCGAATGGGTTCTTCAGGAACCAGTCACGATTTTAGAGCCATCATGAACGCCTTGATGGGGTCGTAAACACACGAGGTGATGGGGGAGGAGTTGCTGGCGCTGGAGGTCAATTAGTTTCGGAAACACTCGTTCCAGAAATATGAAGTCTCATTCTGTGTTTCTTGCCCTCGCCCGCTGCACATGGAGGAATTTTTCATGGTTACCAAGGTATCACAATGCGATGTTGGAGAGATGTTTTTGGAGAAAAGAATTCTGGGAAGTGGAATATAGGCAGTTCGGAAGAAAATACAGGGTCATAATACTCGGGATGTGGAAGGGTATGAAACCTTCCACTTACATTCAATACAAAATTTTCTCATCGTGATTTTGCTTTCATTTGTGTTCACTGTAATTTGTATTATGAATACTATTTGGTACTATTATGAATACTATTTGACTAACAAGAATGTAATGAAGCTGGATTTTAACTATTTTAATGTTACTATTGTTACTAAACCACAATTAGCCCTGATGAAGAGGTCAGCATAACCTCGAATCGTTGGCGAGTACCAATAATGAATAAATATAATAAATGAAGAGTTCTACTCATTTATGAGAGGATTCTCCCCGTAATTCTGTGTTCTACAAATGAGTCTAATTATTAAGACACACAGTTGTTGTTAGAAGAAGTTATTTAGAAAATTCAAGAAACAATCAGAAATTTCTCTTCACTACGTATATCCGCATAAAAGTTACCCAAAATGTCTCCAGATAATGATGCGAATATTTCAATTGAAAACGGGGAGTCAATCCAGAGACGTGAATAAACGCAAAAAAGATTCATTGTTTCCATCCTTGCTTCAGGAAGCCTTCTTTGCGTGGATTATTTCGCACCATTAAACAAACATATGCATTGCTCAATGGAGGAATTGTATATTTGGTATCAGACCAAAACAATGGAAACATCGGCATTTCTCTCATCTATTTATTTCTAAATGTTTACGTTTCAAATCAGTGAAGTAAATGATAGAGTTCATAAGCCAAAGGATCAAAGGCCACTATCTGTAACTTTCCACAAACACATCAGTTAAAGCTCTTTTTCCTTATTGGTAATTATTTTTTCCTGTTAATCATAGTCTGAAAAATGGGGTTTAAACAGTTTGGAGCACCGTCATCTTCTTCGCACGGCACTCTTCCTTGAAATTCAGCTTGTGAGTAAACCTTAACGGCTTCCTAGTGATTATCCTGTGTTGATTTCTCTTGAGAAGACACCTCCGTTCTGGTCTGAAAAAGTAACGGTTTTGTATTGGGGTGTACATTAACATCCGCAGAAAATGTCTGAAATTTGAATAAAAGGTAACATTAATAACACTTTAAAAAATGAAAATTAAAACCATGGCCAATAGTTTTCTTTATCACGATCCTGTTTGGTTGGTATGTTAAATGGTATGTTTTACGGATCGGAGATTTAATGTAAGAAGCTATTCTGATTCACCACAAATATCTTTAAGAAATTTAACAGAAGTTTCCGGACTATCCTAATATGAAAAACAATTTAAATTTTTGAACTTTCTTTTTGTCGTTATCTTGATATGAAAATATACAAGGTAAGAAGATATATAATGGTACTGTCATGCTTCCATAAACGTACACTCAGAGAAAATGAAAAGTTCTTTCTTTCTTTGGACGAGGTCTAGACCTCCTGTTTTTCCCTCTTCGACAAAGTTGAGGCACGAGTTATTTCTCTTAGTAAGAACTTTTAATAGTGGTACTTGGGAACTCTACACTGAAAACAATGATATAATCAGATTTTTATTGTTGTGGTATGCATTGTGGCCTCAACTAGACCACTCTATTGACTCAATAAAATGCAGGTTTTTGTATAATAATGTCATGGGTTTTAGCAACAAAATCATTTAGGTTTGTAAGAAGGGTTTTTTGTGAACCCGTCCCCTGATAACGCATTAGAGTAGTGTGAAGAATTGATTTGATGGTAAATACTACACACAAATATAAATATTATATGTTTAATAGATGCAAACAATATTTACCTAATATATTTACTACACAAAAATCTGAATTAATTTTTGAATAAAATTTTAGAGCTTTATTTTGTTTCTGTCACTTACGGGGTCATAGCGATTCGTCACTTAATGGGTCAGTAACTTATCGTCTCAATACTTGTTAACAGTATTGAAAACCATATTAACGTGATAATGTAACGTGAAATCTTTATTAATTGAGAACAGTACAAATGTTTTACAATGAAATATTCTTCTGAAACGTAATATTGTAGTGATATCTAGAAATGAAGTTGGGAAAAACTTACTATGAAACCTAGTTAGTGCAATTCTGGTTGAGTCAACTAAACATCTTTTTCAGTGTATCGACGACGTTTTGTACTCTCGCGTGCACCCGAAGAACTAACATGTCTTTGCACGCGTCGCAGATTGCCTTGAGCCTGCTGAAGATATACTCGTTTACGCTAATGAATCCGCACCGGAAAAAGAAGTATTCCGGCGGTACATGGGTCAACGTGGGGAATTTTCTTCTCTACACGTCCACAGTAATTAATTACTATGCAATTACGACGTGAACAGTTCGTTCGCGTGATTTTGGAGTGTTTTGGTACGCAATATGCATAGCGGTCTGAAGCGAGATTTCTGCTCGCAGATCGTATCGGAGAGGTACTTAAATGGTTTTGTGAGGATTATAATGAGATGGAATTAAGATGAATAAAAATTTTACGACCGGACAGTGTCATTAAGTGCTTGAAAATTTTTAATGTGAAGATGCTCCCTGGTTTTATGTGTGTTCGTTAGAGAATGAGGAAGTTTTAGAAGGAAATTACTTAAAAATCAGTTTACGGACTTATTACTTTATTTTTTCGTTTTGCTTTATCTTAAAAGTATACAAGCGAGAAAGTGCGAATGGTGTACTTAACATGAAAATATTCAAGTATGTGATGTAAAATGATGCGCAGTTGGTAAGCGCATGAGCGCGCTATGCTCAGGTCCCGAGTTCGAATCTCGGTCCCGTCTCCCATTTTCATTTAACATAACATAATTAATCTGTTACCTGGCAGGGATGTTCACCGCAATTTAAGAGATTTCTATGAAGTTTTTCGTTAAGAGATGTTTGCAAATTCCGTCTTTTCTGTACTTTGGAAGATAATACAGCTTTAAAATTGCTATACGTCAGCACATCCTCTAACCTTTTATATTAAACAACTGTGAAAATATTTTTGATTTATTAACCGTGGCACAGAACAAAGTAAAATTTTACGGGTTATTTACTATGAATATCTTTGAAACGAATCTTTAGAAACATTACAAATTACCTTACTGAAAACACGATAATTTTAATTCACAACCATCCTGTACTAAGACATATTTTGCAATAGGTCTGAGCTGTAAATTTTCCACATATACCCACGTTGAAAACTTTTTCGGGCCAAACTGTTCTACGCTTAATTAACTAAGATACACTGTCGCCATCTTGGGTTCAGATAGAGCCTAAAATAGTGGGACCAACGACAAATTTCGCAGGTGCCACGACCTGGCGCCTTGGATTAGTCCTGCAGTTAGTCTTGCGTGTAAGTGTTGGAGCAGTCGTGTATTTTTACACGCCGTGTGTATCTTTCTTCGTTCCGCCGAGTCTCGTTAGAAAGGCATGAACGACGTCCGCGGCACGTTAATGATTTATCTGTCATGAAATATATAAAATATATTTTTCGTGTCGTTAGAATAGGATATAATATTTGACGGTTCCAAAAAAATAAATTTTGTTTCAAGTGTAGCAATGACATTGAAATGTGCGAGGATGAATTTATCCTATTGAGCGAAAATGTCTGTTAGTTCATTTATAATTGATCTCAATGTAAACGTTTAACTAAGTAGTGTTAATCTAAAAAAATGGTTTTTATGTATAGAAGAGAGGTAATTTTGAATACATTTTGATCATATCATTTATGAAAATCACGTCCAAATGACCAAGTATATTAGTCTAATATAATGAATTTATATTTACTTTACTTTTAATTTTTTCTGTATATTTATGATAAACTGAAAATAGATTTCACAAACTATCTTCATTAAATCTCATGCTTTTTTAGACTTGATTAACGTTTCGTAATCCAATAGAATCATCTTGATTGAATCTAGAGTGTAAATGCTTCAGAGCATTTTCCTGGTAGCGAACTGCCACTGTCTCATTTCGTTGGATCGAGAAGCGATGTGTGGGGACAAGAGGATAGAAGAGGAACGTTCCCAAGAATTTGTCACCTCGCAAAGCGCATACCTTCTCTTCCCCTGATTCTTAAGTAACATCTGTCTACTGTCATTTTCATCGTTCTCGAGAAACCTACGTGGGACGCGGTAGTCTGCGACTTATCTCAATATTTCCAGCTTTCAAGCGATTTTCGTCTTTCTGAAATTAAATTGCATTGAGATTACTTGGTGTAGTTCTTTAGGAAGTTTTTTTTCCAATAGGGATTCCTATTTTAAAAGTAAATACATTTCATTGAAATAACTTTATTCCATGCTATGTAGTGTAGAACAATAAGCAGAAATTATAATTATTTATCTCTACTACATAGTGTTGCTCGATGTTATGTTTATTGTACTATCTATTAACACTCAATTTTAGAAAGTTAATCTCTTCGTCAATCTGTGTCATCACAATTTTCAAATTCATGAGACGTTTTGAAAACCATTTAACTCCTGGTGGTAGGCCATTGTTAGTAGATGGGCCGGTTAGCTGGGTTTACCAACAACTTGACCCACGTGGAGGGGTTAGTTAGTTAAGTAGTCATAGAGTTATTGACGGTCGTGGGCCATATCCAGCCCGTGAGTTATTGTAAATTTTACATTAAACTTTTTATCGAACGTTGGAGTGGGGGACACAACAATAAATCTATGCTGTCAGAATTAATATTTGACGTGACTTGTCCGGTGATAGAAAATAGAAAATTGTTTTCGGAATTACCCCGTCGTACAAAACAATATGAAAACATTTTAATATCATACAAAATATTAAAATACTTTCTAAAATTAAGAAATGTGCTATTTAATTTTTCCAGTTTGAAATAATAAAAAAAATTGATGAAAATCAAAATATCGAGTTACAAATATAAAAAAATATGACCCATTAGTTTTATTTGTTGGGCAATATTTTGTCCAACCCCATCACATGCCCATTGATTGAAAATGTATAGAAAATGGCTCGCGTGCTAAGATGTGTGAGAGCGCTGCATTATATATTTTATATATCCGAAATAGTACGTTTATACATGTTTTCCTTTTTTTCTTCATACAATCACAATCTCATATGTGTTAACACATCTCTTCATGAACCTCTTGTGTCCTTATTCTCCCTCTCCTTCACCCTGGTTGAACCTTTGCATGCTTGTCTACACGCGTCGCGTCGCGTCGCGTCGCGTAAAAACGCACGAGTCGACGGTGCCGTACCCTGCGGCGTCACCTCATGCCCGTCACTCCATCCCCGTGCCGCGTGCCCGGCGCCGGCGCCGCCTCCGCTGCCTTCTCTCCTCTCTCCCCACTTCTAATTACGTGGGATAATCACTTAATCATGCCAGGACCTCGGTCACGACTCGCTCGGTCGCGCATTCTTGCGGACAAAGCAGGAGGCATGGCGCAGTAGTGCTGCGGTCGCGGTGAGAGCTGTGGGACTGGATTGTCGAGCTGGAGAATAATCGTGGCGGATGGACTCTTCTGAATAGATTTATTATACAATCTTAGTTAGACCCCACACAATATTTATTTTGAACTTTCTGAAGAACACAACGATCCAACCTTCTTTGTGTTCTTCATCAGGTGTAGCAAATAATAACATTGCAACATAACAACAAACTATGAAATAACATTGACATAACAACGGACCAGTTCTTTAAATTATTCTTACATGTCCAGTGGTTATAAAAATTATATTAGCGTCCATAGCTTAGATATATTATATTTAAATATAATATACGACCACAAGATGGACTCTCCACAATACTTTCCACGGAACACAACATTTAAAATGCGTAAACATGAGACAGTTCATGGCATCACAAGGACGAGAATATCCTGAACATATGTTCCTATGCATATTTTTTTACTACTGTTATTCGCGAGATTACCTCTTTCATTCAGTTAAAGTGCTGTTTACTAAATTGTTGTTATTAGACAAATGATTCAAAAAGATTTCAAAGCTTTTTGGTTAGTTTTTTGTTTGTTTATTTAAAATGTTAAAGAGCAGCTTCGTTCAATTGATTCACTAGAAATCTTTTAGTTTACGCGTGGGACGTTTCCTCGTTTCAAGTATCCGTATATGCTAGTTAGAGATTTTTTTTTAACTTTTGCGGTTCTCGATCCTTTGTGAACTTGAAAAAGTTACGGAAGAACTTTATCCAATCGACTCGCAACAAACCGGTTTTAAATTAGGAGAATGAAAAAGTAGCAAATTAAAGACATAATAGCACTTGTATCGCCAAAGTGATTATACGTGGACGATCTTCCGATATGATAATTGACCAAATCTCCCTGACACGATGTTCATATACATGGTGACTTTTTAATGATCTTTATCATTATTTTGAGCTATCATATTCGGCGAAAGAAAACTTAATTATTGATTTTGTGAACGAATGTATTGCCAGTTTTTAATTTGTGTAGAAATTGGACATATAATTCGAAACAAACATTTCTTTTGGAGATATGACGCTCAGAGAAATGCTATCTGAGTACTTTTCGTTATGAATAAGAACAGGTCATAGGGTTTTGAGGAACGTTTTAGATAATTCTGAGTGACAGAAGAAATTTAAGTTTTTCATTTCGAGTGTCGTTTCTCAAGAGTTTTTCTTTTAATTTATTGAATCCTTACGTTGAGTCGTCGTTTTATATTGTTAAAAAATATGTGTCCTCAAAAACTTGCTTAGTGACACATTGTCACAGCCTACCCAAGAGATAAAGATTTTTTTTCTCATGTGAGCAATTGTTTCAATGACGTTTTATCTGTTGTGTGTTTATGTGGAATGAATGTTTCTTTTTTTCTCTGTATGCACGGCATCTCCTTCTTTCACCGCGATCTCGCCTCTCCGTTTCTTTGAGATCGTGTTTGCCTCCGCCCGCGTCTTGTCTCTGCGCCCGCTGCGCCGCCGTGCCGCGCCGAGCGAGTAAAAATACCCGACTAGCCGCGAGCCAGCCAGTCAGCCAGCCAGCCAAGCAGCCGCGGACGGGCGAGGCCTGCGACCCCAACGCCCGGGACATCTTCATTCCCTTCGTCTCCCTTCTTCTCCGACCTCCCTCCGGCCAGTCGCCGTTATTATATTATTTATTATTTCATGGCTGTCCGTCCCGCGCCCCTCCGCACCCTCATTACGCGAGGGACCGCCCACTTTTTCACAATCGCTGACATTTATTCCGTCATAATTTACCTGGGACTGGCCGCCGCCCTCTCGCGAAGCGGTCGGTCCACACCACGCTCGGGGTTGAGCGGAACGGAGTGGACGTTTGGCCAGGTGACATTGGTCGGACGCTCCGTGTACCGAAGCGTGTAATATTAACACTCAAAACAATTCTCGAAGATATGGTTGTGAGGTGTCTTAATTACTACGCTCCATTTCCACTTCACCAAAGACCCGTCTGAGAACGAAGCAGTTGAGGATAAAGAGTTAATTATAATGTACTCCAAAACTTCTATTTTCCCAATGAATTACCATACGGTGCCGATAATTCTAGTTATCTTTAAACTCATTAGTAATTTAAATAAAATTAGCAATATTTATTGCTACTTCCTGTCCCCAATCCACATACGTCGAAATCATACGTAACAAAATCACAAAAAAATAAGCAGCTTAAATTTAAGAAAACCTTTTTTTAGACATAGCTTGTCCATATTTTCTTAATCAAACTATAAAAAAGCTTACAATCTCTGTAATATGTATTAACTCAAGGAATTTGAGAGTAACGAGTTACCTAAGTATTTTCAAATGTCAGTCATTTCAAATTTTCTATTTACATTAGAAATAAATAAGATGTTAGCGATAATATGTACGTAGAGAAAACAACAGGTTCACCACAATTCATTATGATAAATTAAATTTGAATTTAAGTAATTAAATTATGGTTCTATTTGGATGTTTTAAAAATATTCTTGATTGTAAGCTATTTGTTACTTCGACAAAAAGTGATTTCTCTAAAATTGTTCTAGCTTTACAAATACACTGATTGTCACATTCAGATTTCCGGGTAAGCAAAAGAACGATTAATGGAAGTATTAGTTTTATTTTTAAATAATATAAATACAAATGCAATCGTTCTTCAAATGTTTGAAAATTACGTTTGGTTCTACGGTCACGCTGTTCAACACATCATCGCAACTCCGAGCGCGGAAAGAGATGAATTCTCAGAGAATTGGGCAACCTCGTCTGATAGTACAACCTTCTCCTCGTGTTCTCCGTGTCGCTGCTATCTCTATTGAAAATAATTGTCAATGGCTGGCATGCCTGCCAAATACGTGTGGATTTATTTATCAAAAGAAACTAATATTACATCAACAAAAAAATTATTCTACGACAGGAAAGAATAGTGTTATTTTCTTTTTCGAAAAGCGAGCGCGCCGCCTGCGCTTGCGTGTTTTGGGCCTTGGTCGGGTTGGCGCCGTGGCGGTCGGGCGGGGTTGGTAATTGGGGCTGGAGCGAGTGGGACAGTGAGCCAGTGACAGACAGCGTAGCGCGGAGAATTTTGGATGCGAGGTTGTGCGAGCGCGAGCGCGTGGGTGGGTGGAGGCGACCCTCCTCCCTCCTTAGGCGGTCTTGTCGCCGTCCGCAGCCGCTTTCGCCTTCTCGCCGGCCGCGCCCTCGTCCTCATCGTCCACACCTTCCTCTTCCTCCTCTTCGTCCTCGCCGTCGCGCGCCTCGTCCCCTTCGTCTTCGCTGTAGTCGATGGACGAGGACGATGAGGACAGGTCGTCGTCCATCTCTTCGTCGTCCGCTTCGCCTGTGAAGTACAGGACGGCGCGCGGTACCACGCGGTCGCGGAGCACGTGACCCACCTGCAAACCCCAAACATTACAAGGCTTACTTCGTTGCTTCTACCTCTCATACTTCCATTTAAGGTATTATCACAGTCACACAGTCGCAACAACCCGTACAAACTCCCTATGCTGGCCTCGCTGCTGGCGACAGTAGCGCCTCTATTCTCGGAGATTATCACTAAATGAACACCCGATGATATTCATCCTACTTGATTACACAGAATGAGGCGTTACTGCACCAAGCTGAAAAGTTTTTTGTCTAGTCTGTTGTATTGTGTCCGTCAGAGCATTTGAGTTAATGTACATCCCAAAATGATATACCTTTGTCTATCCGTGTCGCATTTTTATACCCTACGCAGCATAATTTTGAATTATTCGATTTTAAATTAATATGGGTTTCTATGTAGAAACGTTCCTGAACTTGTTTTTTTATACTGACAAGTATTGGATTTGCACAGCTAAGAAAACAAACTAAAACATAGCAAATAAAACTGACATTCAAATTTTCGTACCCTACACGAAACTTAAAATATTAATTAAAGAAAAATATGCTAAGAAAACTGAAAACATAAATCGTATCATGTGACTCAAAATAATCTTGCTGGATTGGTTACATAAAAATACCCAATCCTTAAGAAAAGAGCCTTCTCACCTCAATGTCTGCCGTGACGAGTGCATACGTATCTTCATCCACCTCCGCGTCCGGGTCTTCGGGCAGTTCCGGCGGAGAAAAGAAGTTGAAGAAGGAGTCCCTCTGAACTGGCCGCACCACCGTGCGCACCACGCCACGGCTCTTGTGCTTCTGCTTCTTCTTCACCATCTTCACCGTCACATCCATCCCCTTGTTCCAACTGATTTCGCACCCCGTGCTCTTGTAGATCTCTGGACCTTCGAAGCTGAACGGGTCCTCGGGATCCGGGGTGCACTTCATCTCGTAGCGCTTCGTCAGAACGGTGTTTGCGAAAAACTCGTTGGGTTCAAACTGGAACTCGATCGTGAACGTCATGGGGTTCGTGTCGTACACGATCTTCACGTCCTTCAAGTGTTTCAGAATCGGCTCGTCGTACTCTTGTACCATCTCCTCAATGATGTTGGCATTCTTGAAGACCGTCAGCCAGAAGTCGGGGATACCCTTCAGATTTTCTGTATCCTTCAAGGCCGCTTCTTTATCCACCGGAGTCTCCTCCTTCTTCTCCTCTTTCTTTTCGTCTTCTCCCTCTTTCTTCTCTTCCTTCGCACCCTTCTTGTCCTCTTTCTTCTTCCCGGAGGCGACGTCCTCCGAAGTGTCCGAGTCGGACCCGTCGCTGTCTAAGGTCCACACGCACTCGTCATCGTTGGGTTCGTACGATCCGCTCACGATGGACGCACGCTTCTCGTAGTGAGGCGTGTACAGTTTGTGGTACTTCACTTCGAGTTGCTGCACCTCCTCGTAGAATTGTGCCTCTAGCTTTGTGGTCTCCAGTTGGAGACATTTCAGCGCCTTCAGACGTCGTTTTACCGGCGCAGGCAGTTGTTCGGCCGAGTCTGTGTTGATTGCTACAGTCACCTGCAACACATGGAATATATAACACATGGAATTTCCTTAACTGCATATGACGCATAGTATTACTTTAAACGATTTATTTTAAATGTTTTCTAAAAGAAATAAACACACACCCCAATTATGTTCCAAATGATAGTTTGAACTATTCTCTTTCAGTGGTGATTAATTTTTATACCCTCATAAATGCAAACTTTATGCAAAGTATGTATTATTGAATTTAAAATGACTACGGGATTATATGAAAATCTTCGGCACGCACCAATTTTTTATTTATATCCCGACAATCAGTTTTACACAGTGAAAAAACAACAATTAAACATACGAATGGAAATAGCAACACAATGATGTAAACATTTTCATACCGTACACGGCATTTAAAAAAATAATTCAACATACTTTTATACTGGCACGGCTGCCGCATCACTTGGACGAAGATAATGTGATCGTCGTCTAAGAAACTGTCAAATAAAAATCTAAATATATTAAGTTTTAAATTCCCAAACTAATTGTCAAAATACAACAGTAAAAATTAATAGTATAAATTATTAATTAATTAGAACTATTTTAGTGAATATTTCCAAGTTTCGTGAATATTTGACTTGGCTTCTGTCAACACTGATATAATACCTTGATAAAGTTATATGTTGATTTTTTTATATATTTCATAGTATACATACATTATGATTTCAGATAATTAGTATAGATATACTGGTATATTTTTTGTATTTTTTAAATTGGGTCTTTAGGGCTCGCTAACATCGAGGTCATTAGAACCCTTGCAAGAGGGGAAAATGCAGTTGCGCACCGTAAGGAAGAGCCATAACTTCCCCGTGTGTGGGACTCGCCGAATACCTCGACCACACCCACTAAAGCAACCCTCCTGAATTCCGTAAATATCTAAATAGAAAGATGAAAAGAACAAGAAGGCCAATGTTGCCCAACACTTTATATGAAAAATTTAATTAAATTCGAAAATTTTAATTTTTAAACTATGAAAAAGAAGAATAAAAGGAAAGAAGGTAAGGAAGAGGAAAAGAGAATGCTAATTTAAACCCTCTTGAAATTTTGTGGGAGGAGCCCCGATCTACTTATACATTTCATTAATTTATTAACATCATTCGTTTCATTTCCGAGAATTGTTGGTAAATCTGCTGCCAAACCAATGTTTCTCCGTATTCTGGTCTGTTTTCTGCTATCAGTTATAGGTGACGCACTGTTAGAGAAGAACTACACTCCTCACACACGGGTTGATCACCAAGTTGCAAGATATACCGATGAGTAAGAGGACAATGTCCTATGCGCAGGTGGGTCAGTAAGACCTCCTCACGCCTGGCTGACCTACAGGAAGTGATTCACGACTTAACAGATGACTTAAGTCGGATCTCATTCCCTTCAACAGCCAACCACTCATTGTTCCACTCACTCAGAATCGTTGTCTAGATAGAATTTAGGAGATCTCCTTTGGGAATCGTGAAGAAATCCACGCAATTCATGAAGCATGCCGCCTTCGCGGAAATATCTGCTTCCTCATTTCCTCTGATTACCACGTTTCCGGGAATCCAGCAAAACATTATGTTCTTTCCGTCGCTTTAGAGGGAGAAAAGTACATCCTGGATGTTCTGGATCAGCTTATCAGCTGGATACATAGTCTGGATTGCTTGAAGGGCACTCAGAGTCACGAGCAAATCAAGAAATTTGATCCGCGGGAGCACTTTGTTGATCGCAGTGCTTTCAATATGGCGTAGCACTCAGTGTAAACGCTGCACAAGTCGCCAAGACGGTAGCCACAGGTTTTACAGGGGAGCACCACGGAGCAGCCGACACCATCGTCCTGCTTCGACCCGTAAGTAAACAGTAATATAGACCCGGTTAAGAATAGACCTTGATAAAGATATATGTTGATTTTGTTCTATATTTCATAGTGTGCATACATTACGATTTCAGATAATTGGTATAGATATACTAGTTTATCAATATATACCAGTTATCTGAATATTAGTGTACAATTGTATCTGTACACTTAAGATAACAAAAAAATATTTAAATATATTTTATGAATTGTTAATAGGATTTTTTTAAATTAAGAATTTATTCAGCCGACTGGATATGTTGAGCAATTTAATGTGCATTGGATCACGCGATGAGGCTTTCAGTTGGAAGATCCCTTGCCTATGGGCCTCGTTAACACTCCCTAGGAAATTAATCTTACATTATGAGATCCCTTACCCAGCTATGTGATTTGTCTACTTCTTTTTTTTGAAAAAAAAAAAGAATTTTTTTTATGTTTTTAATTGTTGTTTTTTGGTTCTTTAGGAAAAAATAACAATTTCTGAGTGATCTATTCACCTCTGATTTGTATCATTGCGGTACATTCACCAATTCTCCAATCACTTGTAGTCTTATTAGTAAATTGGAAGATAATGGACCACCGAGATCCGCATTGTTAGATGTGTACTTGTTATAGCGAGCATTGAGATGTGTAATTTGGCCAATTACCGGGTTATTTTATCGTCTTTTCGATTTTTCCACGTCCCGTATTTCGTGAATTGCGGTAATGAAGAATAGATACTCACTGCACCCGATGAGAAAAAGGAAAATTTGAAACAGCTGACCATACGTTTAAAAAGTTTCTAGACTTAAAAATTTTGTATTTGATATGAGAATGAAAAATTCAAAGTGATACTGCTGAGTTGAATGCCGAATTTGGGAAAAGGAAAGAAGGAAATGTTTATATAATTAATATCTTGAAAATAAAAAGTGGGTGAATATTGAAGGTTTCATCCCATTTGTTACATTCCTAATAAAGATTATTCATTCCCTAGAATAGACCTCGTGGAAAAATGACATTTTACAGTTTTACATATCTACTAAATTTCCTCAATCAACTTGCAAGGTTACTGCATCTCCTCATATGATTTTATGAATTGTAGAAGAGGCTCTCCAGTGGAAATATTTTAACCAGAATTGCCCGTTTGAAGAATTAAGTTTATTTTAGTATTATATGATTCATCTAAAGACGATGCGTAGTTTATGATATGTATTTTACCATTTTAATTCATATTAATTATACAAGGTGTATTCT
Organism: Laupala kohalensis; assembly: GCA_002313205.1. Classification (NCBI taxonomy): domain Eukaryota; kingdom Metazoa; phylum Arthropoda; class Insecta; order Orthoptera; family Trigonidiidae; genus Laupala; species Laupala kohalensis. The sequence continues at coordinate 1,291,619 of NNCF01126273.1, forward strand.
TGACATTTTATGAACCCTTGACTGATTTCCGTTGGATATTAGTTATTTTGAAGATACTTTTTCATCTCAGAATTGAGGAACTGTTCGTACATGCTCACTTTGATCTCCCTAGTATAGGGCATGTAGCGTTTTAGAGTTAGCTTTCGAGTCATAAAATATGTGCATTATGTTTTATTATTCTCGCTGGCGTACCGGGTGCGCGTCCAGTGCATCCCCCACGCGGTCGGCCTGCGCGGCCGTGTCGCCCGCGGTGTTCATGAGGCCAGAGCCGCGCCGGCGGCGACTGGCGCGCTCCAGACCGTCGCCTCTTCCCACTGTGCCTCGTGCGGCCAGCAGTCGCCGCTCGAGACTGCCCAGCCCTTCTTGTTTGCTCTCGTTCTCTTTCAAGTCTGCTCACTGGCTGCTAGTTTCGGATTTCGCTGGGTGCTGTAAATAAAAATATGTTTATAATGAGTGTGTAATTTCTGATAACTTAAATTAACTTAAACTTTAAACTCCAATATTGTTTAATTCGTTTCTTGTAAGTAATAAAACACAAAATTGCTGGATTTTGCTACATTTTTCGAACTTTGTTTCGTATTATTCATTAAAAATCGTTAATGGTTGCGAAATTAATATTTTTATTGTGTAAAGTTAAAGGAGTTGTGGACAAATATTTTCTTGAAACGACCAAGAAACGTTGACGCTCAGATGCTTTTCAATTTGTTTTGAAAAAAGAATATTGTAGTTATTGAAATGGGAATAATTATTTTATTTACTTGATTTTTAAAGTAATCCCTTTGTAAAACTTAGTTCTTTATTTTAATTTATTGCTTTTGGGAAGTGTGTTTATTTTATGCATAAAACAATAGAAACACGTTTGTAATATGGCCTTGGAGATTATACATATTGATGTCACTATATTTTGTAGAAGAACACTATCAATTTTTATTGTGGTGTTTAATTCTTTCTCCCCCTTTTCACTCCATCTTCAAACGTCCGATCCCTTCATTTGTAGGGTCTCTTACTGCTATGCTGACAGCTGAATACTGCGAGCAGAAGCGAGGTCCTTGCGACTGATGTATATTCTATGCAAACCTACGCGCTCTCCCTCTTTTTTTGCCTAGTTGTTCTACAGCTTTTCTCACTGGTGTTATTGTCCCTGTAGACCCACCATTGCGACTCTGTTCTGATGTAACACCTGGATCTAGCTAAATTTCCCCTCTTCGGACGTAAATATTTTTTTTACACTGAATGTACTGCTTAGTTTTCTCACCTCACAGCGCTTCTGGCAAAAGATCTTGAACATATTCCCTCGCACCGAATCGGTGATGGCCGGACGGATTCGAGTAGCTTCAGGCCGTCGTCTAGCTAACAGACTTTGTTTCGTTGGTTGCCCAGGCTTCGTTCAGGCGATGCTCACTTGTTACTGGCCTCTGTTGTTTTATAAATTGTTGATCAACGCTGCTAATGTATTATCCAGGAGGCTTTTGTAAAAATGATGTAAACATTTAATGCGAAACCTCTAATTTATCAGAAAAAATACGCATTTTACGAGGCAGGACTAGTGCAAATGATCTTTCATAACGCTTGTTGTAAGTAAGGCCCTATTTAACATTTAAAAAAACTGTTGAAAACAAACTGACTGCTTGAATGTTACTTGTGCAACTTCTTTGAAATGTTATTTACATTGAAATGCAAAACAGTGAACACTTGTAAAATGTTGCTTTAAAATATTCTATGTTCTCAAAATAAATAATTTACTGAGAAAATTATTTGAGACAACAAATGTAAGTGCAGAAAAAAATCAATATAAAAAACAATACTTTAATTAGACTTTCGTGGGTATTGTTTTACTGAATCTTGAATGCGTATTATTAATTATTAATTTATTTCGTAGTAATTATTTTGCATTTGTAAATTTAAATCGTAGTAGTTATACCTATTAAATAATAAGTATTTACACTTTATCACTGAACCATTTTTCTTCTTATACTGAAATTTTGGAAAAATTGGGTTAGGAAACAAATTTGAGGTTAGACCTATATTATGCGGTTCAGTAAGAAATTATAGTTTTTGTATTTTGGTGTTTTTAAATGGGAAATGTAGCGTGCTATTGAAGCTTATCTACATGGAGCGATAGGAGTTAGGAGTAGAGTGGTAGGTCATTGTTAGTAGGTGGGCCGTTTAGCTGGGTTTACCAACTTGGCCCACGTGGAGAGGTTAGTAAGTAGAAGTGGTTAGTTATTGGTACTAGGAGGAGCTGAATAGAGGAAGGAAGGTTGGTTTTTCAGTAGTCACAGCTATATGAACTGGGACATTAATGTGAAAAGCTACAAATTTTCTGGCCCCATCGGAAATAGAACCCGCGATGAGTTGGTGATGAGCGACAACACGCCACCGGTGGGGCTTAAATTATACTTAGTAACGAAGAGTACTACAGAACTAGACATACTGCGAATCAAATATATGCAACTTATTGTGCGTAGCATCGTGTTTTGTATTTACAAAATGAAAATAATCAATTTAATATTGATAAGATACTGTTGAATTCTTATGTCACCCTCTTGGCTGCAGAATTTATTTTTTGTTTTATCTTATTGATATCTATTTTTTATTGCGTGCTTCACTATCCTCTTCGTAGAGGGCACTAAGAATTTGCTGATCTACCTTCGGAACAATGTTAACCTAAGATGTGTGATAACACCTTTTTTGTCAGCAAATATACTTGTAAAGAAAAATAGGACTCAGGTTTGTAACACGCTATTTTTAAGTTTTATGAAGTGAAAGTAAACATTATTAGCATAATTATTCCCTTGTATGTATTTGAATGATTTGTACTATCCATTTATCCTTTTTAACTTTCTTCACAGTCTGAGTTCTCTAATTCGTTTTGCAATTTACCTCAGTTGGGTGACACTAATCGTGACAAAATTTGTGAGTTCTTGGCCTTCTTAGCGAGACAAGAAGCCGCCGCCTGGACTACTCCGTCATGTCCTGTAATTTTAGGTGTTTATTTTAACTACATCGATTATCTGTAATAAACGAGCGGTAGCAGTAATTGTTCCTCTTCCCTCAGTAAAACATTTGACAGCACTAAACTGGAGCGCAAAATTTCACGAGTATTACGAAGCCTCCGCATTTGTTTTCGGCAAAACCCGAACGAAAACCCTAAGGACCTCATCTCCCCCGAGGCAATGGAGTTAAAGAAAGCAGTTGGCGCTGACCGTATTACCTGTTAGTTATGTCCTGAACGCTCTTCGTCTTTCACCCGCACTCTGTGATTTGCGATGTGCCGAAAGCAGTCGACCCACCCTCGAAATGACCTCTCGTTTGGTGCGAAACGGACTCCGCAATTCTCTCTTCTTAGCGTGGACTCCGCCCTAAGCGGCAGCCTTTCAGGTAGGCTTCGGCTCCACTCTGCTTTCGGAAGGTCATGAGGCTGCCGGAGGGTGATCATTCCGGTTCACATGGGGTTTGGGTGGTGGGGGTTCTTTCGTCTCAAATATTTGTTCATCTCCTTTCAAATCTACATTTTTTATTTATTTTGAAACTTTCGTTTTCGATTTATAATGCTAGAATGTTAGAATCACATTACCTATAAATATACTGTCAAAGAAAGTGTTCATAAACCATGATTGAGATCAATCATACGTAAATATTCATTCACAACGTATTTCATTTCCATATTTTATCAAATAATTCTTTAGTTACTTCAACCGTCAATTGATAGGTACGTGCTCTAATACAAAATTTTCAATCTGTATTTTTTATTGTTGGTTTAAAAAGTAATGCGTCAAGTTTTAAAAAAATGTATTGAAAATGTTCACAAGTAGATATTAAATTTTTGTAAGATGTTTGGGGTTACTGATTCAATCACATAATATTTAATATTTTATCAGAATTTGTGAATACATGTAAAACACATTATCTGTGGTATTGCATATGTTTTTTTTTGAGAAAAGAAAGGAAACTTGTATTGTGAGAAATATTTATATCAAAGGAAATGTAAATACTGCCATTAAATTTCTGTCAAAACAAAAAGAAAATAAAGAGAGATTAAAACAAAAAATATATGACAATTACAATTGGAATTATGTCACGGTATAGAGAAATATTAATCTCTCTTATTTATGTACAGTGCATGCAAATTTAGGGTTACGTGAAAATCATTGGCGGCAGTAGATTGTGTATTCTCTAATTCAATATAACGAAAAAAACGGGTTATGGAAACTGTATATCTTGCCTGTTTGAAGTAGTGATGCAAAGTCACTAAGCTTGTCTTTAGAAAATTTTCTTTCTCGCATACTTTTCTAACTAGTTCCATCCATTATATCAATTTCTCTAAAACGTGTTACCATAAAAATGTTAGATTCTGTCCGAAACGGCATGTAAATCCCATATTACGAAGCTCTGTATTTGAATAGAGACTTCCTTGTTGCAGAAGTGTTGTCTATGTTAAAAAGAGAGTTTTTTTAAGTTTCTGACTTCTTTTTGCATAAACCCGTATAAATATGATTATTAATATTGTTTATCGTAATAAAGTGACTTACTTTCATTTCACTGATCTCTGAGGGTTAACATAGTCAGGGCTGGGTTATTAAAGCTGCAATGTTTTTCAAGATTATTCAGGAAATAGATCTAAAATAGACAGTCACAGTTAATAGTTACTCTGTTCATTTAGAAAACGTAGTTGAGCATTCTGAGAGTTCCGAACTTTCAGAATATGTTGATAAGTAGATATTAAGTTTGGCGTTTGGTACAAATAATTCTTAGTATTTTCATACTCCATCAAGATATATATTTCATGTTTTGATCATTCCACTGTCTGCAAACACGCAACACAATCCTGCAAGACTATCCATGTAGTATCCTTCTTGACATTCCCTGCAGGTTCACTTCTATCTTCTTCATGGTGTTGCATTTTTGACAAACATCAGTATGTATAGATATTTCTGTGGTGAATAAACGTTTTCTCAACTAATACAAAGTCTTCGTTAAATAGTCAGGCAGCTGATAAAGGAATTTTTGCCGACTGTTGGCGTAGCATACTCAATTTGGTTCAAGCATATTATTTAAGTGAAAAGTAAAAATTAAACATTGGGTCCTCATGGATCATCAGCTTCCTTATTTCTATTTCACGATACTATATTTTAACTCGTCACTAAATCTAACATAATTCTGTATTAGTTAAATTACTGAGATCTAATCTAAATTACTCAGATGACAAAATTCAAGATAATTGCATTCTGAAATAAAATACATACTTCTATATTTATGTATAAATGCGAAAAATAAATGTGTGTGACTGTCTGTCTGCTGCCCGTTTACAACTAAACCAATGAACTGATCTTGATGAAATGTGACAAGGAGACAGTTTATGTAATCAGGAAGAACATACGTCAACTTATATTTTTAAAATTTATGAAAAGATGGTTTTGACGTGAATGTCGAAGTTGGGAAAATAATCCACTATTTTCTCATACGCTGTTTAAACGCTTAGAGATAGGTGACAACAATGAATGACAATTGAGAAAAAAATACTTCAATTTAAGAAGTAAGAAATTAATCATCAAATTCAATGGATTGTTTGTTTTGTTANACGTTTCTAAAACGTAAATTTTGGACGATTAATTTAGATTTTACAAGCGTTTCAATGAAATGGTGCAACCGCGCTGCAGCCGTTGTGTCTTGCCTCATAGCGTATATTCGATCTGCGCAACTTCCAGTGAGTCGGTTCGTTTAACTTGAGATACTGAGATGAATAGAGACACTTCCGATGTTATGTCAGAGTTGGGTCGCTTTTGGGGTTAGGGGGGAACGTAAAGAATCCAAGAGCCCCCATGGGAGAAGTAGAAAGGAAAGGTTATGTAAAAATGTTTATGCGAAATAGACGAGTTTAATCCATAGATTTCGGGGTCTGATTCCGCATAAATACGAGTTCAGCGCACATGGGTGCTAAACACCCCTAACTCTCCTTAGGGTGAAGTGGTGTGCTGAGCTAATTGGTGACATTTCGATTGATTTTTCTCTCGCGAAAAAAATTACGTTGCTTGTTCAAGGGCGGTTTCATCCAAGGATTTATTTTATTTTGTTGCTGGAGGTAAAACTCAAAACTGTGCACACAATCAAGTTTCGTACTTGTATAATATTTGTTATGAATATATAATAATTATTAGGATTTTGTACGTATGTTTTAGAAACCAGTAAGTAAAATATTGATAGATTTTTTTTCAGTGTTAAAGAAGAAAAGAAAAATTTAGGGTAACGACGGGTAATCAGTTACTATTTCGTATATGAGACATTGGAAATGCTACAAAATCAATTAATATTAGCTATTTCGCTTATTCATTTCGATGAGTGTTAAATTCAACAAACACCAAAAACTTTTTGTGGATTAGTGGAGGAGTAGATGGAATGTGTGAAAATTTTTATGGATTTTCTGTTTTAATTTTGTATTTATAGTCTACACCAGTGTTTAACAAAAACCTAGCAAAATCAAGTTAGGACATTAATACTAATATTATTTTTCTAATATATATATATNTATATATATATATATATATATATATATATATATATATATATATATATATATCACGATGCATAATCTCACCAAATGAAAACTGTACTTCTTTACTGTTGAAAATCATTTTTATATTGAGGGACTAAATCACTTCGAAATTTCTAATAAAGCTAACATGTTCTCATTCTTTCAAATTCATTTAAATTGTCATTTTGAACGATATTTTGAAAAAAATTATAACGTCGTTTAAAAAATAAGGTATACAAATATTTGGAGTAGTGTGTTGTGTTTTAATAATTCTTTACTATATTCGAAGATTACACTACCAAAAAGTGAGAAACTCAAAATGCAAATACATGAATTGTAATATTTCTATTCAGTGAATACGAATGACTTATTTAATTGTATTTAATTTAAATAATGTAATATTTTATAAAATATATAAGATAAAGAATCAAATCGAATTGGAAAATGTTAAGAATCCAGAAGATTTTTCTTTTACCTTGTTTGATTCAATATGTACCTTATTCGTACTCTACGTACAAATATGGAATAATCATTGCAGATGGATTTTTGAGGGCTTCGCAAGCTACTTTGTAACATATAAGCTCAATGTTTTCATCACTTTTCTTCGGTCATCTGACATTTTTATTGGAAGTTTATTTAAACAGGGCACATTATGATACTATTTTAAGAATGTGGATATATACCATATTCTCGTCGGCAATTTCCTTGAATTGTTACTACATTTTTATTAAAATAGGTCAAGTACTATGCAGATTTCTCGAAGGAGCGTCGTTGCATTAAAAGGTGGGAGAGTTATATTGGAACTGTATTGGCGTACAATCCTCTCTGCAAATCACGTGGCAAAGATTATTGCATTTCAGTCGCCTCTAAGCTTGGAGAGCTACCGAAGAGATCACTGAAAGAAATGTTTTATTACGTCAATTTCTTTTGAACCGATTTTTTCGATTATACGGAATGAAAAATTTCCTTGTGAAAGTATTTAATCTGCATTTTAATTATGTAGTTAGGTGTATTTCCTTGACAATATATTATGAGTGTATGATGCGAGTACTTATGGAGTTCATGGTATGAGAAGGGGCAAGGCCACCCGCTGACAGTTCGTGTGCTGCAGGTTGCATATGAAAAATGCTTCTCCCACAGAGATCATTATATTATAATAAGTAACGCCATGTAAATGAAAGATTTAAAAAAAATTTATTTTACTTTCTTAAAAATTTGATATCATTTAATAAACCACCCATTATTAAGATTCCCCATGTGACGTCTGTGTTCCAAAATGAAATTCGAAGAAGTACGTAAGACATTCATGGGTAATTTTGAATTCGAACCAGCATAATGGTGGAGTCTACATTCGCTAATGAACGAAAGAGCGCGGTTTCTTTCCCTCAATTGATCGATCTGGGTGAATATTTCAGCCTCCTTTTCGATTCACGTAGTTGAGTGAACAAGCGTGCTTACAGGACCATTTTTTTCTGAAGAAATGATGTCAGGCTTAGCGTGGTGAGCATGCATGAGCTCCCTTGCTCTTCGCCCCTGACCGTCACTCATCTCTCCTAAAGACGCAGAATTGCTTACATCATTTCATCACAGAAAAGTATCAGTCACAATTTCGCCACATCAAAGATAATCCATAATATGTACTACAGTTCTCGTCTTACTTAACTTATGTACATAACTTATGTACTGAATTTACAAAAATTAGTATTGCAATCCATTTGTTCGACTAAAATTTGTAAGGAAACTGAGTTGTGTGATAACTTGTCAGGTGAAAATGGCGACGAGTCGGGAATCTAACCCGGGACTCCTGTTTTGATCGCAGGGGTGTTAACCACTATACCACCCGTACGCCTTCCACAACGGAGTTTAGGTCTGGATGGAAATGGTGTACAGTTGTGGAAGACGAACGGGTGCTATAGTGGTTAACACCCCTGCGATCAAAACAGGAGTCCCGGGTTAGATTCCCGGCTCGTCGTCATGTTCACCTGACCGAAAGTTATCACAAATCTTCTCCACGTGTAGGGTACACAGAAGAAGTATGTACAAACTGAGTTGTGTTTATCCCCAATGTAAATAGTTCTCCTGTTCGTCGAGTGTTAAAAATAATGGAAAATTGTATTTGAATTGTGTAAAATTTCTGTCGTAATCGGACGTAATATTATACAAAATAACTACGGTCAGAACACTTCACCTCTTTGCCCTCAAAATTCACGAGTAAACAGCTTAGCTCATCAGACCCTGAGTCAACCGTCCTACCAAAACTGTTTAGAAATCCGAAGTAACTTATAATTTTCTAGTTTATAAATTATTTTGATTTTGTATAAATAATAACACTGAAGTTATGGTATGATGTATTTTTTGGTTCTAGGAATATATTGTTTAAGCTTCATCTGTGTACAATTGCTTAGGGGAGAAATGATACTTTTGAGACAGTACACCGGATGTGAAGAAAAATTACAAAAGTATTCATATGCAAGTTTTTTTTTTAAGTAAAGGCCTTTTACTACAATATTCACCAATTAGATTCTTATCAGTAGCGACGTGCAAAGTGCCAAATGTGTGAACACAAAGTTATAATGAAAAGCTATCTACATCACATATTTATTCCCTTATTCTCCAAACTTTGAAGATAGGACAAAATGGACTCTTTCTGATCTTTCTAAGGCAAATTCCAGAAGGAATCATAGCCTTTAAATCTTTCTTATTTTCAGTCGTAATTGACTTAACTAATGAGATAACGTGGAACATTTTCCATGCTTCCCTTTTGTTAGCACCGGAAATTTACAACCAATATCAAGTTCAGTATATGATTCTACCAACTCTACACTTCCCAAGTTCGCAGTATTGTAAGTTGATTCACTCCTTTCATTTCAAATCTATTGAATGCAAAACAAATGAATGGCACATTGCACCTCACTTATGAAATAGGCCAGGGACTTAGCACTGCCGCTATTTTGTGATTATCTAAGGAAGTCTGTATTGTCTTCTGTGGTCTTTGCCTTGGAGGTGTGTAATTCACCATGGCTTTCTGTACTTCTAGTGCAATATCTCAATTTTTCAAATTTTTTAAGTGTTTACTTTGCTAGACGAGCCAAGTCTGGAAACAATTTTTGATTGAGTATGGATGCTTTTAGGTATCCTGGGTTCTTGGATTTTAAGAGATCCACTTGAGGGAAAAAGTGAAGATATCTAGCATCACTCGCCCAGTTGTTTCTTTTACATCTTGCTCAGTTGACTAAGGAGTCAGTTCCATGCATCATTAAGATTCATTACATGGTGCAATCCACATTTGGATTTAAAATACCCAGTATTTATTTATGCCTTTTTATAGGTTCAGACCATGACGCCTGCTCTTCCACCTAACCGTTGAAAACCCCAGCTGAAAACCTCACCTAGTTTGGCCGAGCAGGGTTTGAACCTACACTCTACCGCTCAGCGGGATCGTGGAAGACGCTACCATTAGACCACTGCTGTTATTCATGAAGACCTTCTCACGCGTCATTTGAAATAAGTATGTAGTTTATGAAAGAAACTAAAATTTTTGGCATAACCGTAATTTTGTTATATCACTGACCTAATGAGCTAGTAAGAAAAACCTGTCTCTCTATCTGCAGCACGTACCTGAAGACTGTTTCATCAAATTGCTACGGTTCCTTTTACTCTGAGGTCATGGCGCAATTACAGTGATTCATTTGCATTATGAAGTCATCTTTTCTTATTCATTATGCGGTTACTCAGTCCCATCCTTTGAACCACCCGAAAGACCGTAACCTGGAGCAGTAGTAATGCTCTATGGTCCTTAATTGCATTATTATACGAGCGAGTGAGTGAAACCGCTTCTACTTCCCACCCTGCCACCGCCGTCAGGGCAAGTAGTCGTAGCATAATTGTGTATCGCATGGACAAGATCACATGGACAACAAAGTTTTCTACATTTGATATTTAGAACTAAATGTTGAAACGGATACATAAGGATGAATATCAACAATTGCATATATATTATTTCCAAATGAAAGACCTGATGAAGCATTTCATGAGTCTGTTGACATCATTAAGGACATTTTTAATTTCCCTCCTGTGCATGTGGCTTGTTTTCAATGTATCTAGAGAGGGAGGGAAAACACACAAATGTGTTGAATTTTAGTTACGTTTACGGACATGAAGACTTTTTTATAATTCTCCTACAACCACTTTCATTTGTAATTTGTAGGCATGAAACGAGTGCAGTTGATGGGATTACAGTAATTTTATACTTCGGTCATTGGAGCAACAGATAGTTCCAATTGCATTGATAGCGAATAAAAGAAATTAAGTACTCCGCAAATACTCCTAAAGTCTGAAGTACTCATAGTGGAATTATACTGACTTTTTGAAGCGGAATAGATAAAGTGTTGTGTTGTAATTTATGTAAAACAGCAAAATTTTGAAAAAGAATATAAAAAAATTAATTAAATATAAAAATGTTCCAAATGAGCTACACATTTTCTAAATAGAGATAAAATGATTTTTTGAAGATACGTTTTGTAATAAGTTAACTTTGTTTCTTTGTCTCCGAAGTATTTATGAAACACTTACAGGCAAAATAGTTTAGTTGTACATGTATTAGTAAAAATTTAATTTTAAATTAATATTTTGACAAATATGGAAATCGAACAACCAAGAGAGAAAAGTTCGTCTGATTCTAGGGTCCTTTCACCATATTTTTGGTAAGGATTAAAGAAGCAAAGATGATACTTGCATTACGAGTGTTGGTTCCTCACCCTCACGCAACCCAAGATGGAAGATAGTTGCGCATGCGCTATGAAGCGTGGCTGACAAAGATTTATGGAGCCCCGCAACTCGGAGAGTTTGATTTAGTAGCTGTACCCCTGGGAGATGTTTACCTATTTACTGGTGAGAAAGGAACCGCAATATCACTTTTTTTCTTTAATAAATTGTGATTTGTCCGTTTGAGTAATGAATTTTTATTTTTGTAAACAATCATGATTTAATTAGGGAAACAAATGTATGAATATGTATGAAATAATAGAAAATCTTTCAATATTGGAAGAACGTGAATAAATTGTTTTAAATATATAAACTTCACTGTCAAAAAAGCAGTTGCAAACTACGTATGGCCACGTGGGGTATAATCAACTAAGTTACTCACCGGAAAGGAGCGAGGGACCATCCCATCAATTCTGATCAAGGGCCCAAGTTCATTCCAAGGACCAAGGGCATTTATAGTCCTTGCATTTCGATGAAGACCTCTGTTTACTCAGCTGCGGTATCTTACATGTGGAAAACATTACGCAACTCCCAAAGTTTCTACATCACAGGTCACGACCACGAAAACATTTCGGAGACAAGATACAGTTCCCGTTGCACAACGCACTCGGAGCAATATAGCGGCTGTCCGAGGCGGAAACCGACGAGTGAGCAGGAAGTGGACAGGTGCCATCTATTATCACGATATTTGTGTATTCCGGGACCGCGCGGGTGTCGCACGGTGCGTGCACGCGGTGCTACTTCCCTCGACGCGGTGAAGCTCAAAGGTACCGCGTCGACTTCCTTTGCGGGTGCGGGAGAAGCGATTAGCAAGCGCGACACGCGAGGAAACGCTTCGGATGCAACCGCGGTGCAATTAACAAGGTAAACAGAGAATGCGCGATGTTGTGGACGTTGGAGTGTGGGAGGGGGAAGCACACGTGGGAGATGACTGGAATTATGGGTAAGATTGTTGCAGGGGTCGGTGTTAGGATTAGGTCGTAGGGGGACTGCGGTGTACAATTGAGACTATCTTGAATGTTATGGGTGGAGAAGCATGTGTTTCTGATGGAACTGGTGCGATGTACATGATGGGCATGATGGTGAGGGAGGGGGATGTGATAATATTGAGGACAATGGGTGTGACGGAATTGATGATAATGAAGTAAACGAGTCAGTGGAAATAGTACGTGTGAGGATGGGGGCGATGACAACGGAGATGGGTGTGGTGGTAGCAGCAGCAGAGACCGGGGCGGCGGAGCATTCAATGCAAACGACTTCTCCACGCTTTGCTGCGGCCTACCGTCCCGCTCCCGCCCCCACTACCGCCTCCTTCGCACCGGCGGCGGCGTCTTCAAGCCATAAGAGAGCTCCCGAGGAAGGAAGGTGTAGCTCACTTTGCACTCGAGTGCAGACACTGCTTACGAATACATATCGTATACTTGGAGAGAACCTTGTGGAACGCCATGTATATGATCACGCGCGTCAATACTCACACCTTGGTAAAATTCCGAACCGATGTTCGAAAAGCAATAATCCTCACATATCTTCCTTCTATTTGTTGACTCCTTCATATGGGAAAACGATAGAAATCAGGAAGCATTATCTGTGACAATTTTTACACATTATTTATTTTATTTTAATTGAATACTCTTTTACTATTAAACTTAAACAACAGAATCGGTGAACGTTGGATTTATAGAAGGTGAACTTCAATTTCAGAAACGTCGAAGGGAGGGTGATTATGGATATTGAATCCTACCATTGGATCCATCGGGTCCAATCCCATATTCTTTTAAGGCAACCTATCCATTATTTGGACTTGTCGACCTCCATCCTTTAAATTCTATTCTTCAATCGCTCGTAAGATATCCTTTGGTTTTGGGGTAAAATGAGGAAGAGCTATATTCAGTTATAAGTATCCATCCACTGCTTTTCCTCTATTATTATAATTTTTTGATCGAATCGAATGGTATCAGTTTGACTCAATGAGTTTAGCGCTGGTCAACTGCCTCAAAACCCAGGGTTTGAATCCCAGAGTTCTGAGGAAAAAATCTTAATCTTGCAAAGCTCTGGATGTATGAATCGCGATGTATGTTGTAAGGTACATGGTGGTAGAGTTTGAAAATTTTTCGATCCGTCGCGCGGTTCCAAAGTCGATCTATTCATTTAATCACCACCCCTTCCTAATGGATATCTGAATACGCTCCATTGACATCTCAAGAACAATACCATTGAGAGACGGAACAACGCTTCGTTCTATCTACTGCTTGCTATGTATCTGAGAATATTGTTGGTCTATAGAAAGAGAGAAACAATGTGATGGAACAAACGATGGAGGACTGACGACTTACTTTGAAATAAGTCGCTGTACAGAGGATTGTGCGAGAGGCGGGCTTTTGAAAGGGAGGAGATTCCAAGAATGAAGATCCATTTGTGACGAGAATCGATTGTGTACTCGAAAAGGAGATAATGATGTGGGAGAACCTGTGGTTCTCTGTTTAAGTATTCATTTGGAAATGTAAGGCGCAAAAGCTTTGTAATGAAATTAGACATTAGAATGACTATTGTGAATGTAATGAAAAATCCGTTGTGTCGGAAACTAATTGGATAAACATTGATCCTGTTGTAAAATACTGTTACTTTTGGTTCAAAGTAGTACTAAATATCTTATTGGAGAATAATTATTCACTCGGTCTATTTCAAATATTTCAATACAATCGTCGATTCCTCTCGTTCACATAGTTCTTCTTCGAGATATTTGATATTGCTGTGGTTTAATTATAAAAATAATATAAATTTCAATTCGTCAACACTTTCGATATCTCTTTTTGCATCGTCAAGTATTCCTTAATTGTAAATATATCAAAGTTATTCATATAAACTCTCCTTTAAACTGGGAATACGCTCAAGAATTTTCTTCAAAAACATTAATTTGGGAGCATCTTCTGGTCACATTATTTTCTTTCTTTATACAAAAACTATTGGAGATAAGAATTTTAATTTTTAAAAGTGAAATAAGTAATTCATTTTATTTAAACCATACTCTTCACCATAAAGTCTTTAGTCTCTTACCCTCACGTCCCGTCACAATTAGTATGATTTCCAACCTTAAGAGCAGCATAACATTATTTGTATAATTTTATTTTATTACTCCCATACTATTTAATAAGTAAACTATGTTTCAAGTTCAGTTGTCTTTTTTAGTACGACAATTTATGTTTGATTCTAATTACTTATATCTTCGTGTTAGTTTTTTTCATGTATGTTGTTTTTTACTTGTTCTCACTCTATTGAAAATAGTACTCTATCTATAAAAGTTATACAATAAATCTCATTATTAACTAAATTTATTTCCCAAATCTTCCAAACATACCTTATTTCTGAAATGAAACGCGGAATAAAGTATCATGTAAAACACCAAATTTCATATTTATGGCATTTGAATACAATACCTTCAAATAAAACAATGGCTGCAAAATCTATATTTTATTTCATTTTAAAGCTAAATTATCTCATTCATTGTTTCTAGAAATTTATTAATGCAAAATATACTCATATATTATCACGAAAGACGTTGATGTAGTTTTCATCCTTGACTTCTTTCAAACGAATTGATCCATTAGAGTCAAATTACTTTAATTGTCCTCGTAAATATCGTTAAAGTAACTTAATTCCCAGGCGTCGAACATTTTCCGGTTAGTTCAGTTCCATATTAATCACATGTATGCGTAGCTTTTATGGGAAAATTATGCAATTCAATGGACACAAGACGCTGGAACTGAGAATCATTTAGAAAGTTCTCTAAACAGAGGACTTTCGTACGAGCACTGCATTTTCAATCGACGCCGCACCTACGAAACACCTCACCCATTTCTCTACTAACCTCGCCACACCTACTTGTCAAACCTTCTATCCCTCCTAATAGCACGGTGAATTTTTTGGGCAATAGTAGTAGATTCAGAGATACGAGCGTGATTGATTTTATATCTTTATATATAATGAAACAATAAAAGCTTGAAAATGAAATAATAATTTAAGACTTATGACCTTATTATGGACGAATAACACTAATTTTGTGCTTTGAAGATCACAATGTTTCGACTTAAGGTTTAAGTCGTCGTCAGGATTTAATTATTTTGATTCTGTAATGGACGTGCATAGTGATATAATAAATTTTCATTTTGACTATTCTAAACGCCGATGTCATTCGCAAAGAAACATAGCTTACAGTCGGCGCGGCGAAAGAAAGATAACGCGATGTAACAAATGGAGCGAAAGCGCATTCTTATCGTATGTATGCTGTGGAAGTTGCGTAGCGTAGACTAATTCCAGGCGGTGTACCATGACACCCACATAAAGGCAGCTCTAACCCGTGGAAAATCAGCTTCAGGCAATATCTCTTAGCCGAAAGTTAGAGATCAAGCCCTCTGTCCGTCACGATGAATTATCAATTACTACCGGTTCTACGAATCAGCCGGTGTGGGTGGCTGAATTCTAAAGTAAACTCACTAAGATTTTGCTGAAACGAGTAAAACTCCAGTGCATCTATGGCAAGAGGAGTAGTCGGGAATCTCGCAATACTGGCATTAACTCCTCGACTTTTATGTAGTCCTGAGGCTCCTCCCTCATTACTTTTATTTCTCCGCGAGTACTGTAAATCCAACACTAAACAATTTCAAAAACTATTTTCTTGCATGATTGTGTTGTCTTATGGCTCATATTAATTTAGTTTTATGTGTACTCAACATTGGCACNAAATATATTGGACCTTGAAAGTTTCGTTTGTGAAAGTATTATTATGCATATTCCATGCATGTCCTCATGGAGGTAGTCATAGATAAGGATAAGTAATAGAAACAAGAGATCAAGCTCCAAGACACCGACGAGAAAGACTCACAAGTATGTTATGAGCAACTTTATTATATTATGATATATATTTTAAATGTTGTGTTAATCTTTCTTGATACCAATAGTGATTTAAAATATAATATTTTCACAAGAACCACACAAGTCACGCCTCCTAAGTTGTGTTCTCAACTAGATTTGTGATAAATTCAAGAATGTTGAAGAGTCAATATTCGTATTCTGGTGAAGCTGTTGAACATAACAGATAAAACACGCGGAATGAAATGGATTCTAGGAAAAGAAATAATCAATAGACGCAAGTTTGGAATAAAAATAAATTTTGTGTTGTTGTTTTTCCCTTCGGCATCAGTTTTGTTAACGTTTCTTTCGTTTCCCGTTATCCGATATGTTATTATCGGTCAAAAATATATATTTTATCTTAATCTCACACTATCAAGAACTTCCAGAATCAGAATTAATAGAGGTATTATTTCGTTGTACTGAAATATTTTTGTGAGTGAAAAGTGATTAACATACTCTAAATAAAGAATAGAATAGAATTTAACGATATTATCAATAATAATAGTAATAAGAATATTAATGNAACATACTCTAAATAAAGAATAGAATAGAATTTAACGATATTATCAATAATAATAGTAATAAGAATATTAATGGGATAATGTAAGGTATACTGTGCATGCAGAAAACATTATTGAAAATAACGCAGAAAGCTGTGTAACTGTGTGCATTTCATATATTCAGAAAAATTATTCCCGTCAGTGGACAACGCGCATTATAAGATGAATCATATAACTTTGGCAAGTCAGGTGCGCAGTTATATTGAATTCCTTCGAAAATCCCGAGTAAAACAAAGTAAAGTTAATAATAATAATATGTAAAATAGATAAAAGTTTTCAGGGAAAACACGAAGTGAGTGAACAACATACCACAGCCTTCTTCATTTTATCTCCCTCATTCCTCTTCGTCCGATGTATCTCCTCGTCCCATCACTACTTCTCCATTCTCCTCACTCCCTTAGCCCTTTCAGCACGTATCTTAAGCAGCATACCAGCCCGCCGCCCACCGCACCCTCGTGCGTCGTCAATCCCGTCCGACAGATGGGTTGAGGGCGGACGCGCCCGCTGCCTCCGGCAGCGCCTGCCCGCCTGCCTACCTCCCGCTCCGGTCTACACCCGCTCCATTACCGTGTTTGTTTAATACGGCGGCCGACCACTCCATTAAGAGGATCGATTTCTCTCCAGTCTCCGCTGCCTCACGCTCCCTCTGTTCCGCTCTCAGGAGCGTCCGGAAAGGGCCGACACTTAAAAACAAATATCGACCGTAATTAGAATGTAATACAGCAGTGAAGTCTCATTATATTATATAGCTGCTGCTGATACCTCTCCGTGCGTAACAGCTACTTCTCCGAGTATGAACTCATCGCTTAATTTTCTTGTGTGAGAATTTTGTCTACCACCAATACGAGATTCCGGGTTTGCTGGTTTCTTCCTTCACACACAAAAAAATATTTTTATTTTATTTTTTGCTTAGTCTGTCACACTTGCATTCCATTTTATAAGACAGTCAATTCGAGTATGTGCGCACAAATTTAATAAATATTAACTCCAATAATGTATTTTTTATTTACTACTTGGATCAATATCACTTAAATTTATTGTTAAGAAATTTATTTGTGTGTATTTGTTTATTTACGTTTTGGTTTTGCAGTCATGTTCCCATCACAAGACATTACATGACTTAATAACTTACATAATCACTTCATCTTTATTTATACTCTTATTTGATTTTCCGAATTTGAAATTGTTGAGGAATGTTATCAGCACATATGTGTATTTATCGCCACTTTCTCTTGGGTCAGATCGTACGTCATTCCACCGTCCCCTAAAGACATCCTCCGCCAACGCCGTTCATCCCATTGCTGCCATTGCTGTCACGTGATCCCGCCGTTATGAGCTGTTCCGAGGCGATCGTTTGGGTGATAATTAGCTGGGCTATCTGCAGGTTAATTGTTTCACGTCTGGGAACGCGTAAAAACTCCGACTAACGCTCGCACGCCAGCGCGTGCACTCCAAATTTATTCATGAAGCGCTGGCCTCGCCAGCCACCGGTCGTCGCCTGCCCATTCGCTCGCTCGCTCGCCCGTCCGTCCGTCCGCCCGCCCTCCCGCTGCCTCGTCAAAACTCTGCTCAGGTTCAGGTGCTGACGTCATCCGATCACTTCCATTCATTTTGCGCTCACAAATTGTTTATCTACGATAATTTATTCTTTACATTCTTTTTCTCAGAATATATGTTGCGTTTTGTGTTCTTCTGATGATCTTGTCCTTCAATTATGTTTAACATTTTCGTATTTTATTCCACGATATTTTCGTCTGGTAGTAAAACATAAGTAATTAAATTTCCAGTAAGTTTGAGTAAGTGAAACAAAATTGGGCCAACTTCGAGAAAGATATCTAAGTAATTCGATGTGATGGTAAAATATGAATGTCATTTTTTAATGGTTTTCTAGGCTCATTCCATTGAAAATTTGTGGGAAAGAATGGAAATATTGTACTTATTTTCTATCATTTCAACAAATTGGTTTACAAATATTCTGATATTAATTGATATTTTGTCTATACATTTTTCATCTAATTAAGAACTTGTTTCACCGTTACTAAACCTGAACATCCTTAACCCCTTAATCATTCGCGTGTTTGTTTCTATCGTTCTCCCCCTTCCCATTTCCATGTTACAACCATTACGTGTTCCTCTCCTTCCCTCATAAACACATTTGGTTCCTACGGTCATTTTTTTCACGTCGCTCCCCAGCACACACCTCTCGACCTCCATACTGATTCGTCAGTGAACGTCTTGTCGCCTCGTCTCGCCACCGCATAGGAATGTTAATTCTCTCTGTGCAGGATGAAATCTCGTTAGAGCGTCGCCTGTGGGTCTCCTTCCTCTCCAACACTTCTTCTCGTACCCCAATTTCTACATTACTGACCATTTTTTAAAATGATTTATGACCATTTCAATATCACGGGCTTCTTCCGAATTCTACAAAACTCAAAAACTTCCTAATGAGTAAGGTCCCTGTTACCATAATAATCAGACGTGCATTCTTATTCTGCTGAAATAATTGTAATAACATCCCAGTTAATGAAAATATTATCTCCGTCACATTATCTTTGTAAAATTTCAGTTTTCATTCCACCGATGTACTCTTATTTCCATCCCAATTCCACATCCGGTGACACTACGAGCATAGAAAGCTAATGATATTTCCATTCCATTTTCAACTGAACACTATTACCACAGTCAACACCATCATCACCACCTCCCTCCGCCCCCGTCACCGTCACCCCCACCCCACTATGTCTGAGCAGGTGTCATTATCTTCCCCAGAGACGAGGCGCTCCGTGAATGCAACCTCTGCGGTCGCGATTAGGTGAAGGAAGGAAGGACGGGTAGGGAGCGAGGGAGGGTGAGAGAGGTGGAGGAGGTGAACAGGTAGCGAAGGGGACCCTTACCTTCGTGCACGCACGCGTACTCACGCGCCGCCTCCCAGGGCAAAGTCTCTCTCTCTCTGCCTGCCAGCTGATGGCTTCATCTGGGGAGGAAGCGTCGAGGGATTGGAGGATCCTGTGGTTGCGGAGTGACAGGGGAGGTCGTGATGGTGGAGCTGGGGTGGGAGGGAGATGAAATTATAGCGGTGGGATGTTGGGGTGATGAGAGATGATAGGAAAAGTGATTAACATGGATTGACACGAGCTTCGGATTTCAAGATTGACTCTACTGGAATAATTTATTTTTAATTTCTTTATATATCACCAGAAATACGGAGATACTGGTAATGGATTCTTTGTTTAGAGAGGAATAGTGAAGATCAAGAAGAAGTTCCTTCAAATACCAAATGATGAAAGAATAACAGTCTTTTCACCCTTTGTTAAAAAATACCGTACCATTTGTATTTTTGAAGATAGCGATGCATGTGCTTGAATGTAGATTTAAAGGATACTGCAGCTAAAAAAATTGAGTCGATGATTACGTGATGTTGAAGAAAAGTGAACTTTTATAAATCTTTTTATTTTAAGCACTTCCTGAGGAGTTCCATGAACACGCAAATGTTCAATTTTATGTAATATGAAATGGAGAGTAAAAAGTATCCATTGAGAACTTTTGCTTCTAATATAATAGGAAAATTGATTCAAGGAAAATGAAGATGTTACAGGCGTTCGCAGTTTGTCAAAGTTACGAGGAGTTGAAATAATAACTGGGTGGAAGATGACAAATGGGTGGTAATCCTTCTCTGGATAGGTATATCTATTTTGGATATTATTTAAGAGACTTTTAGGCCGTCCAAAACGAAATCACCAAATTACTCAAATGGTATTTGGTGCATTATTTTCTGGGTAGAAAAAGAATGATCGGTGGTAATTAAACAATGGAAGTGGACGTTCCGAATAACTTGGTAAGTCGCAAAAAGGCAGTGCTTGGGTCCAAATGATAGGAAGAACACAAAGATGGAGTAAGTAAACTAGATGTTGAGGGTAATGATAATTCGGTAATGGTGGTGGATTCGGTTTTAACTTAAAATAGATAGAAAGTTATTGTCAACCGAAAAATATTTATTTTGCCAAAAGTGGCTCTCGACAACTTATGTTGTCATCTTCAGTGACCTTGGAGGGGTGTGTGTAGCTGTTCACGGGTTGATGTATCTATAGCGTGAAGGGATAGAGTCAGTGGTTGATAACAGAAATGGATGACTATTGCAGCAGATCTATCCTGATGACAAAGGATTAAATGGACAGGGATGGAGGAACCAATACCACGTGGGAAAATTATTGTCCCTCTCCTTTTCTAAACCTATGACATTATATAACCATTGCTATATATCTCATTTAGAGTATTGCTAACAGAAGGCTCCGTCCGATTATGTTCACTACTGCATGACCTTCAAATTAATTTCCACTTCATCACCTTCATCCTCATGTTTCACCATCCTATTCATCACCCTTCTCCACCATTTGTACCATGGCTAGTATATTGTATATATTCACCCAGCATCCTCGTCCTTTTCACCACCCGCAATATTGTGTCTTCGTTGTAAAGGGGGCTGTGTGTGATGACAAGTGCGAGCAAATTTACACATCCGGCGCGACTGTTTCCTGACGAAGCACGCGGCCGCGTATTGACTGGCTCTACATCCCGGGGCTCTATCGTCCCGCACGCAACCCTTCAAATGTTCGTGACCGGCCATCTTTGTTTCGCTAATTCTGCCAGATGTGGCTTATCACATTTCATGTTTCTCTTTTGTTTGTTCGTTTTGGATAGTCTTCCTTTTCCTCCATCCGCACCTTTTGTTTAGAATACTTTAATGTCTTTCATATGTTTTCTGTGGATTATTTACATACTTAAAACAGCAAACGTCCAATTCCACAACTTTTCTGTGAATTATGTACTGAAAAATTCAAAACATTAACTCATTTTAATTTCTCGTAATATTTCGTTGTTTCTTAGAGAACTTAATATTTCGTAGTTTCTGGATATTAAGCGTAAGAGGTGGTGTGCTGAGCTGAAACACTTTTCGCATGAAAAGTGCTCTTTTAAATTCAGAATTCTTTTCGGCTCAAATAACACTTCCAGTTTTGGTGGTGATGGGAAGCCGAAAATTAGCATTCTCAATTAAATTTTTCTCGTCACCTATGTTTATACGACTTTTTAATGAAATCGGGTTCGTCAATCAATTATGTTATTAACTGCGCGTAAAACTCCTAAGACTTAGTATTATTTCCGTTACGTTGACATTTCTCAAACTACGACACAAGAGTCCCTTAAAACCCGACTAATAAAATAACACCTGATTTTGAAAAATCTAACACAAAGTCTCTTGAAGAAAAACATAATTTAAATGATTAAAATCAGGTGTGGTAATTATAAAAATTTTGATTTCCGAAAATTACGAGGATAACGCTCAGTTTCGAAAAATTATTTCCTTCGAAAGATAAATTATTATTTCTAAAATAATGCTTTTAGTTAATATATTTCAATACAGTAAAGCAATAAACTTGGTAAAGATACTAACCACCTGGTAAGACTGTGTGCATCATTAACACCTATCTATTCCTTAACGTCTGTCGACTGCCAATCTCTCTCTCTCTCCAGTGAGAAGAAGAACGGCAGCTGCTATACGCTGGTTTCCGTTTCCCGTGCGAGCTTTCTTCCACCTCAGACATCCTCACGCAATCCTGCGTGACCGTCGTTTCTTGAATTTGGAAATCTCTCCGTTTTATTGGCTCCAGTCGATCTGCACCCTAACACTTCCTCTTCCTCGCTCTTTTTCTCTCCCCATCCATTTCGCACCTGAAGTATTCATTATCAAGCATATATTCCTTCTTGTTTATAATAACCACTCGTATGCAGTGAGGAAGCTATACACAAGCCCTTCATACTTTGCACTTGGATTTGTCGTTTTAGAGGAAAATGACAACGTCGCACTCCTGGCTGTCAGCAGTAGACCCACTCCCAGATATGATGTGACCCAATGGGCCGACTTGCAGATCTAAACATTGAGATTTTCGACGAGTTTGCGGCTTTTGTTTAAAGCACCGGCCAAACGCTTCAAAATGGATTACTACCGTCCGCCCATGACACTGAAAATAGTTTCAAGATGTTACCGACCCTGTGTAGGACAAGCCAAAGGAGACCGGGGACTGTGCAGTGTTGTAAGATTGATAAAAAACCCAAATGCAAAGTTAGAACGGTTTTACAATAGGGACAGGTTTCGCACTTAACCTCACTCTGAAAGAATAGGTTTGTATATGAGATCCAAATTCACGGGAAGGGAAGGATTTCTTCAAACTTTTGATCTCAATCTTATCTTTCCATCTCAGTGTTATAGTATTCCATATGTAATTTAAAGATGACATATTCAAAGGTTTTTGGAGAAATCTTCTACTTCCTCTGAATTTGGATTTCACTTCCAATAATACGGTATTCACATCCATAGTATTTTCTCAGTCAAATCAAAAATTTTCAAATCAAATATCATTCATTATTTAATTTCAAAATTTTTGAGGCGTTTCTCTAATTTAATTACATGGCTTGATGGCGGATCATACGTGTTAGTCTCAGTCATGACATTTAAATGAAGATATTAAGTAAACAAATCAAAATAAATCTTAGTTCTTATATGCAAACCTCACCGTAAACAAAAGTTGGTCCTCCTCGTAATCACGCTTTTTGTCGTGTGCTTCACATATCATCTATGAAAGCAACATATTCAAATATGTCCCTAATGCGCATTAAACTACAATTACTTCTTATTGGAATATTAAAATTACTCGTGTAATTATAACTAAATTACTGTCGAGGTAAGAACTCATTTGAGCTTGGTATTCTTGAAAATGCAGTAAATATCGTGGCATAAAATATCGGTAAAGTTTGGAAGCAACAATAAGCCCATTTCATTGGATATATAAAAAACCTTTTCTGGAGTAGTAACAAAACCATTTTTTAGTGACAGAGTTCTCACATGTTCAGGAAGCAGGACATTAAACATCGGTAGCGTCTGTGGACTCGCCTACGGACGTAATGATAATGAGGTTACTTATCTTCTCTCATTAGTTCCATATGAAGTCCGTTGGAAATATCTGTTGGGTCTTGTGTGAATCCAAATGGATTAGATGATGTGATAGCTTATTTTCTCTCCATCAAATAAAGCAGCATATAATTATACTTTTGCGTTTTAGAAAGCCACCAGAAGGGAGGGGAAATGATCATTTGTTTTGTCTCCGAGAGATCGTCAGTTTCCTTGTATAGAGATAAAATCTCAACCAGAAGAGCAGCGTCGATCCCCAGAGACATTGAAAAATGAATATCGGACTGATGAACTGCTGCTACACTCGCCATCACATATTCTGTGTAGTCTAGATTTCCAACAGCATCGTATCGTAAAGAACAACGTAATATTGATATATTTAAGTAACACGTTAATGGTTATTTTCTGTTCTTCCTTGTATCTTCATCTATTATCTTTTCCTTCTTTACTGATGTTTTTCGTATCCTTCTATGTGCTTTGCTCTATATTCTGTATGCTTTATCCGTGATGACTTATCCGTGGTTGCACTCAATTTTACGATTTGTCCTCTCTGAGCAACGCCATTTTGCCATCCAACAGTATTGCCCGTCCACATCACTGGGAGATAGTTGCAGTTTCTACTATATAGGCTATCTAAACCTCCACTAGTTCGGCCGAGCAGGGTTCGAACCCATGGTATTCAGCGGTATCGTGAAGCCAAGACGCTACTTCTAGACCACCATTGACGAAATTCACATTCCGACAAAATGTGCTCAATCGTTTCCGTTCCTTTCCCGCAAACGCATACTCATGGAACTGCATATCACGTGTGTTGTTTGTGCAGCCCTAATGTAGGCAGTCGACGCCCACTCTGTCGCAGGAGGCAGGCACTGGTGTTGGGTGGAGTCGCCTCACTGCTACCGTCTCCGTCTGCCTCGGTTCTTCCCCCTTCCCGCCACCCTTCCCACTGTTCACTCCCACACCAACGCCCCATGTGACTGTGGTCGTGCTCGACTTCGTCACGACCACCAACCCGTCTCTCCCAAGCACCCCTCCCTCTCAAGCAAGAGACGCTCAAGTCTCGAAGCATGGTCATCGACGGTGACATCGGTGTCAACATTTGTCTTTTTTCAATTTTAGTTGGTCAGCATTTACTACGATACATCACTTATCATAATACAGACCTATCCCCCAAAAATCCCAACCATATTAAATAATTTTTAAATTGAAAATCTTCTAAATTTAAATTTAAATTATACTATCCTATACTAAAAATAATATACTTCAGCGTTGTCTTTCAGAAACAGAGCCACTTACTTGCGGAGTACTGCAAGGTTCAATTCGCGGTCCTATTCTCTTTTTATTGTATGTCAACGACATGTCATCATCCACATCAGATTGCAAAATGGTTCTTTTTGCTGATGACACTAATTTACTATGTAAACACGCCAACGCTCAAAAAGTTTTGTCTAATCTTTCGACTTGGTTCCATGCAAATCGTCTCAGTGTAAACACCGACAAAACAGTGTCTGTGTCATATCACAGTAGTATCACAAAATCTTCACCCCAGGTTTCTTTCTTTAAACGGAACACAATTAAAAACTGTTACGAATACAAAATTCTTAGGTCTCCATATTCAAGACAACCTCAAATGGAATTGTCACATTGACAATCTTAATTCCCAATNTTGTGTTACGCATTCCGAATCTTTGTTAGCGTAGTTAGTCCACATATTTCCCATTGCGTATATTTTGCAAACGTATACTCCTATTTACGTTACGGCATTCCGGTCAGAGCATTCAAACTTTCGGAATTCAGAAGACGATAGTTTGGATAATTTTTGATCGGAATTGATGGGATGGTCTCTTCCTTGCTTCCGGATAGTAAATTAGTTTATTGTCCTCCACGTGGTCATACGTAGTTTGTACTGCTTTTTTGACAACAAATTTATTTATCTATTTACTCCATGTTAATTATACTGAAAAAATGTCATTAGCGTGTGTGCCCTAGGATTAGATGTGAGGGGAATGAAAGGATTTGTCCAAACAATTGGATGTATTGCAACCTTATAGTTCGGATTGTATAAGAATTGGATGACACATCCAAAGGTCTTGGAGAAATCATTTTCTTCCTCTAAATATGGATATCATATACAAAGTTGTTTCAGTTATATGTTCTGGAGTGTTTGGAATGTTAGTGGAATATATCAAGATAACTGGATTTTGTCGGATAAACATAACCCCTTCGTCTCACTCTCACCAATCTCACCATCTGTCATTAATAATACAGAATTTTTATATCCAGGGATTTTCATTTTCATATACCTTTAACCCATATGTTTTCTACGATTGAATATATTAGAGAGGTTTAGTACAAATAAAAATGTATACAATACGCACACACAAATATATATATATA
>NNCF01126273.1:1317767-1338248 GCA_002313205.1 Laupala kohalensis
AGGAATAAAAGAAATTACTTTCATTAATTCATTAACTCTTAATATTTAACCTTTTTAAAATTGCTTCCCACATCTGAAATATTTTCTTCTTAGTAACTTTCTCAGTTCTGCATTGGAAATGTGAATAAGTTGTTAAATCGCAAATGTATCTACTTTAATACATTTTAATATACATCGGTTATTCGTAATTTTCTGATCAATATTCTCGTAGTTGAAGTTTGTATGTACGATTTCGTATTACAATTTATAAGCCAATTTAATTTAATTTACTTATCATGCTACGAAATCATAATTTTATCTAATTTATCGTATATTAATATATAATATGTTTTAAAAGTAAACAACATGCAAAATCATGTTTGTAAAAGTCTATTCCCATGCATTCCTTTTACATCTTCATGCTTGTTTTTCCTGCATCGTACGATTCATCCAAAGAACTATCGTTCCTTTTCTTCGGATGAAAAATCGATTTTCATCGTTCACGCATGCTTTTCGCCCGTTACGTGTCGAAAGCAATATAAAGCCATCCCTCAGGTGTTTTGACTTTCGCCCTTGCCTCTTTATAGCGAAGGATCGCCCTGACAAAGCGTTGGGGATTCGATGACGTTTCTCAATGGAGGGGAGCACAAAGATCAACCTTACCTCGTCACAATACGGCCGCGACTCGCATTTACTTGTGCAGCTGCACTGATGCCAACCGCACAATATCATTCTACAGGAGTTAGATGCAACCTTCGCTCAAGAAATTAAAATCCATTTTGTGCGGCCGTCATCCAAGTAGTTATTCCATCAAGCATTATCAAAAATGAATTTATCTCTTATTTTAGTTATGGAGGGTTTTATAGAGTATTAAATATTTTTTACTGACTGAATTTCCTCCGGATCCTTCACGAAAATTTGTAATTTTTTGTACAGATAATTTTTACTAAATCTCTTTTTTAATATCTTTGTGTGTGATTTAAAGAAACAATGTGAAATCCACATGATGTATCGATGTATCGTTTGGGCGAATGTAGTGGGAAGCATTTCGATAAAGATTAAACAAAAAATTATTTTGTTTTTAATATCCGAGTCAAAATGCATTTTTTAATGTACGCACGATGTTGATGGAGTCATTTAAAGTAAATGTGAGTAAACTCCATGCAAATAGTATGAGCCATTTTATAGTGCGCTTCATGCTATATCTTCACTGGGTCCGTGAACCCTCGACAAATTGCTCGCTGAACTTCGTAGTTCAGAAATGGTCATTCTTTTTAAGTAATTGATTATTTATTTCACAACAGAATATTAACATTTAAAATCATTTCATTTCTTTTCTTTAGGCTCTCCGTATTATTAACGATATCATTATACGGATAAACGATTTTCTCTTCACTTTGTAGACTGATGACACCTCTTCGCCACGCTCATTTTTTTCGTGACTGTCCCCACCATGGAGACGTGGGTGCATTCTACTTTGTCTTATCTATTTTGCTATTCATTCTTTTGTTACATCCCTTAATAAAATCTGACCAATGCATTCTAAGCAATTGTACTCAATTATATATTAGTTATAAAAAAGCGAATGCCAAGTGAAACGGTACAAAATTTAATTGTTATATGGACCGTTCAACTGTTGCGGATTACGGAATATTGATATAAATCAAGCAGTTGCCACCACCGAAATACAGTACGTGAAGGTTCGTAACAAATGTTGCGAATATATAACAGATGGAAGCATTTTTGTCGAATTACGTGCTGGAAATATGAAGTTCATCATAACAAAAATTTTACTAGCAATTTATGCTTTTAAAATATCTGAATGTTTTTCAATACTGCGTGCGAACTTTTCACTGGGATTTGACTATTGGTATTTGTTTTTAATACGTATCATTTGATCGAAAACGTATCATTTGAACTTGCTGTCAGCTACACTATAATAAAAATAAATTTAAATTTATCGTCAAAAACTCAGTTACGTACTCCTTATCACCACGTGGAGCTACAATACACTAATTGACTAAACATAAAATAAACTAATTTATTCTGTGGAAGCAAGTCAGGGACCATTCCATCAATTCCTATAAAGAGCCCTCAGGCATTGGTGGATATATTTTCAACGTCCCAATATTATGGCATGTGCCCCTAAAATAAGAATAAGAATAGGTAGCTGCTTGTTATAATATCAACAGAATATTTACAAATTTTTATTCAGTAGAATACAAAATTGATTTAACTCATTCGTACTATTATAAAATTCCCAAGTTATTGCTAATAAATCGTGTTTGTAAAACGAACTCAATATTTGAGATAGTGAAAATAGTATTGATATTGGTATGTTAAGTTCCTCTTTGAAAATGTAGGTGTTAAGATCCCATGAAGCGAGAGGATTAATGCCTTCTTGATGGGACAAGGAAATACCGGTTCCGAATGGAGCAATGACAAAGACTGGATTGTTGTCGATGACAGCGTCCTCAACCCTTCATACATTTCACAGTCACCTCGCTCCACGGGTCATCACAATGTCATCGCTATGTCCGGCTCTTTGGTTTCTTTTTCCTCCCTTTACATCTGTCCTTCTCATGACTATATTTCTTTCTCTTCTTTTTCTCTTTGGTAGCGATAGAGATGGATCAGGAATGAAAGGTTGTATTTGGTAATGATGGTAATATAAATTATTGTATTAAACTACACACTGATGTTTGGCGGAATTGAAATAGAATTATTTAATAAGTTTAATAAGGGAATTGAATCGAAAAATGTAAATACGCCTTTTTATCATTCATCATTTATCTGTTTAGTAAATGAGTAACGCTAGTCGCAAAAGCAAGAACCAGAATCTAGATGACTACGGGATCAATCCCCACCAGTCAGAACATTTGCCAGAGTAATTACACTTCACATATAAATTCTACATTGATGGTGTAGTAGTAGTGTCAGCGGTATAAATATTCTATTGAATAGGAGAATTTTCAACTGAAGATTCCCTTCAACCCCCACCCCGAAAAAAATTATTATTGTTTCAAATTCCCAGTCATCTGGCTTTCCCTCAATCGTCTCCACGTTTACCTGTTCGCAAGTGTCTACCTAGGGATATCGTGTTATATGAGCAACAAGTAAACATGTTCTGCGAAATCATGCCACGCACATCCAACCGAATTAAAGGAAAAAAGACAATTTTTTCAATCGTATTAATAATACTAATAATTTATATCACTCTTTACGAAATCAAAAAAAAAAAAAAAACTAAATCATCACAAGTATCAACAGACTTTAGTATTAAAGAAGATCAAATTTAAGGTATTAACATAAGTAATACACAGGCACAAACGAAGTGTGGACTTATAAAATTAAAAATAATGATCTACAAAGAAGTAAAGGGGAAGAAAGAAATCACTGACGAAGAAATCTACGTTAGAACGACAGCTTTGACAATAGACATAAGTTTATGTAATTGATGGAAGAATTATTTTACACGCAGTATGAAAAATAAATAAATTCAGTAATTTAAAAAAAGGTATGAAGATGAATGAAATGACAATGAAATTACTTGCCACCCTAACACCTCCATCACCCATCTTAACACGCACGGTGAAAAAAAAAAGAGAATACTTAGTATATCCGGTTGTATAAACATGTGATGGAGATCGTGATCAGTGTTCATTGTGTTTGATTTTCACCCGAACCGTTCTGTCAACTGGATACAAAGAATGAAATCGGAAACGCAACATTCTGAAAGCGCGACGAAGATGCTACTATAAAGACACCATCAGTTGACGGCGGGTTGTGGCGCGGTCTGCCTCGTGCAACAGTGGCAATGGGATCCAAAGGGCACGGAGGATGCGAGGCGTGGGCATAGGACACGGAGAGATGACCGCGATAGCTCCTGGCGGCGCGGCGCGCTGCTGCGACGGCGCGGACGACACGTTGCGCTGCGAGCAGGTAGTGGTACACTCGCTACAAACCACGATTGCACCTTGCGTTTTAACTAGGGTTGCCATCAACAAAATCTCAAAACTAGAAGGGTACCGAAAACCTAGGATTTTAGAGCGAAAACCCAGATTACAATGTAAAATGATTTCTACCTTTATAATAATAAAATTTTAACTTTCTCTTACTAGACATTTATTGAATAATAAATAAAGAGGTGCTTTCGCAGTAAAAATCATTCGCTTTCAAAAATACCTGAATAGATACTTCTTTGTATTGGAAAGAAAAATAAATTACAATTTTAATTGAAGAACAAAATTCTAATTTTATTTTCCACTCATAAAAAGTAAGAACTGAATTGTTAACACTGTGCAGAACAAGTTAATTCTAAAATAATAATATTAAAATTAATGGAGTAATTCTATCTCATGTAATAAACTTGTCGCCTTCACAATGATATGTGCAAATGTCGGAAGTATCGCGACGATTATCCTTCGTCGCACAGCTTATTTTGAAAACCAAATGGTGTAGAAAACTCCGTCCAGACGCTCCCTGATGGTTTTTCAAACTAGAACAAATCCGCGGAAACCATAGTAAACGTATGGTAACCCTAGTTTTAAGTTATCCGATGGTGAGAATTGCCTACTCCTGGAAAGAAAGGGAAGATTATGAATGGGGATGAAATAAGAAAATATGAAAAATCATGAAAATTGAAATTAGCACAAGCATTTCTTGAAGGATGGGAAAGAAGACGGGATTTTACTGACAAGTGACACCTAGCAATATATTTATATTTCTTTGATAAAATTTAGGGTACAAATAAAGAATGGTTTAGGCCTAAGTGTCGTCTCATAGAATTTATGTGAAATTATGAGAATTTTAGAAACTATTTGTAACCCGTAAAATTAAAAGGAAAGAAACATCAATCTGTAAATGTGTAAAAATTCTAGGAACATGCAGATAAAATATTGTGCAAGTGGGATTTCTATGGTCAAGAAAGGTCAAAATTTACGGAAGATTTAAAAAAAAAGGAAAACACAATGTTGAAAGAAAATAGATATTTTTGGACAACAGAAATGTGATACTTTATAAATTAAACTTCCGAAAGGTGATACTTTATAAATTAAATTTGTTATCGTGAGCCTTGTAATGACTCTTGAACACAAGGCATTCAGTGTGCCAATGACCATAATAAATGGATAAAATATGGTAAGAATTTCGTGGAATACATGGAGCCAAATACATTAATTGTCGAGAACACGCATTTGAATTGACTGTTGTTAAAAATTAAACGTGATAGTTACTGCTGCTCGATTCATAAATTAAATGACACTCTCATAGTTTTAGGTCCGCTTTCATATACTACACCAAAAAACATCGCACGCAACTGAATTGAATGACGATAGGGAGATTGCGAATCAATTGCATAGGAAACTGCCTCAATGGCGCATGGTACTCAAGAATACACTAGAAAGGTTTCTCAAAGTGCACGGAGGTCGAGGTAGTGAGAATCTGTTACCAAGCACCCTCATACGATGGCACGGTCTGTGGCAGTGTACAGAGAATTGTATCGTATGTTCCAATAAAAACACTGACTCAATATTTTTGAGAAAATTTGCGGACGAACTCTTGCTCCTGGGGAGACGGACAACCGGTTAGTTGTATCAGGGCGCCGTGTCTCATTTAAAAATAAAAATAATGATTCGTTTTGATTTAGAGTTTTTGTGCACTTGACTGGTACTGGTTAAGGGAGAGTAGAAACAACCTATTCTGACACGCCACTAAACCACCTTATGAATTATCAATTTAATATTTTCCTTTTAATTATGCACAACTTGTCAGAGATACTGATATGCATGTTGCTTATACACACTAGTAGAGTTCCAAAGTTTTTAAAGAACTGTCGATTCGTAATACCGTATAATACCTAACGCCGGAAAATCTTAGCAAATATTAAGAGAATTAAATTATCTGGACCCTGGATATCCTAGATGTGACAATTTAGGTGGATATACTTGTAAATTTAATGTAAGATCGCTTTATGGTGCTTTCTACGAGAGAACTGCATGAAGTAAACTTCCATGTCATTACCCGGAACTCGAATCGTGAACTCAAGCTTTACTTTCTCGTTTAACAGTGCGTTCAGATTGAAACATTTATTACTACTGGATATACTAAATGAAAAATCTTACTAGTAGTGGATGATTAATTTGATATTATAACTTCCCATCGCTGAAGTTATCATTTACATAGCGGAGGGAGTTGCCTCAATGACTGAATAATTGCATAGTTTAAAGGTATTTCATGTAGAATTTTCTCAAGTTTGAAATATTCCCTCCAATAAGGACGAATCAGTTATAACGATGATATACATCAATCGCGACCTCTTTTTCCACTAGCGTATCCTGTACATGTCTTGAGCTAATTAAGTAGTTAGTTGCTCCATAGATCTTATATAGATTGAGAAAACCGGTTTGTCAGTAAATTATTATTATTTATTTTTCTGAAGGATGATTATTATATTCGCTGCGTCTCTAAGTAGTAGTGTATCTATCCGTGTCTTTCGAGAAATGCTTTTTTTTTTCACAGTATTAATGGAAATTATATGTCGTTAACTCTTCAAATGAGAGTTATTTAAAAGGCCCGCCATGTATCCATTTTTGAAGAGCATTACTTCTGGAATGACCGTACCTTTCTCCATCCAGAGTGCTTCTCGGCGTACCGGAAATGCAACTCAAAATTCTGCTGTGACGTTTATTGTCCTCCTTCAAATTTTGACGTCATACCTTATGAACGCAGTATGGTTTCTGAAATAAAGTATTTAATTTATTTTGAGTTTACTTAGAAACGTATTGGAGCAATTACTAGCTCTTAAAAGTATTCACGTGTTTGTAAAAGGTGTAGTGGGTTTCGTTGTATTTGTTTGTATTTTTGGTACACTCGAAGTCATGTACTTTTACTCTTATAATTAAGAAAATTAATATAAATTAAGAAAACGAATGATCAGGAACGCGTTTTATTAGATTATTGTGAAGTAGTATCGTTAAATTAGTGAACTGTCCTCACCGTGTTCACAGGCAGTTTGTAACTGTTCTGCTGACAATAAAAGAGTAATTAATTACTTTAAAACACTGCCAAGGTTACTGACAATCAATTACCATTTATTTTCTATTTTCACTTTATTTCACATAACTATTAAATGTGTGTAAAGTAACAAGCAAGTCATCATCTCATTACATTGTCAGCCAACGTTTCGAGATTTATTGATCTCGTCATCAGGGCCAGCTGAGGTGCAGATAAATTAAAATCTATTAAAATTAATATAGTCAATTTCTTTAAAACATTTGTTAGGAATTTGATCTCATGGAAGGTTCAGTTAGACGTATCCTTCTCCGTCATAACATTTAGAGTGTCACTTTGTCAGTGTTTTAAAGTGATCTTCTAATTGACGATCAGAAATAATCTCAAGTAATTAATTTTTTTGCCAGTCAACAGGCTTGATGTTGGTACACGGCTTGTATACAGTGTTGCCAATGCTTTTACTTCGCTTTTAAATCGTCTATTAGAGTAATGATAAGTGTACCTCGCTTGTATGTTGGCAGTATTTTCAGATTTCTTTAAACTTATATCTATTAACAATATCGGTCATCAATTAAATTCTCTTGCTGTGGTGGTGCAATTCTGAATCGAGCGTGTGCAACGAGTATTACCTCGTATCTTTGTTGTGTTATGAACTTATATTTGTTACAGCAAGTAGTCGCTTTTGTGACTACTATTAATGTTAATTCGAATATTACTAAAATGTATGCAAGTTGGTATTTTGTGTTAAGCATATGTACTGCATTATTTTCGGTAAATTTGCGTGATTTCAGTATACAACATTGGTGTGAGTCAAAATAATATATAATGATTAATATAATTTCACCCTGCTTTTACGTGTTTATTATAAGAGTGGACAAATAACGGGCAATTTACATATTAACTTTGAAACAACACTTTTGAAGCGGAACATTTTTCAGTTTCACAGAACAGCACTTTGAAATATTTATATCTATTTTCTGAATTAACTCATTAAAAGATGTATTCTAGCCTACAAAACATAATTTTTATTTTCTTTTAGCTTATTCTATTTAGGTAACGTGTCCAGTCATAAACGAGCTTCTTAAAATGCGGCAATTCCGACAAAAATATCACAATGCAATTTAAAAACCAGAAAGTGAAATATAGGAGTTAAAATTTACTTTCACTTCACTTTGATAATGAAAATATTTTAAAATATGAAATCCAAACAACCAATTTCTGTAGAAAATCGGACAATTCTTACTTATTGGTTCCGGATGGATCGACGTAGCCAGAGGAGGAGACCACTGAGTCTGAATCCGCTATTGCCTTAACACATTATGGCCACCTTGGTCAAATTTTTGTAAATGATTGCTGATTTCAGGTATATTTCAATAATTGAGTTGGTATTGAGTTATTATTATTATTTTTGAATGAAATAATCTTTCACAAAGATTTGTATTTTATTTCATTCACACATCAGAACCTGTCTAGAACCCTGCTGGTGGGTATGTAGTATTATGGTATAAACATGTTTTATGTGCAGAGAAACTTCTTTAAACGTATAAAAATTCCTTTCCGGAACATTGTCTGATCTTTGCATATTATCTCCGGGAGATACCATTCAAAGGTCCTCGACGATTAGGTTACGTACGCACGTGTGAAGGTTCGTATGGTTCAATTTATCGCATTCGGTTTTTAATATTTTTAATGCAATTTTTTGAAAACTTGAATCTGAAGAAGCTGTTTTGTGTGAAAAACTTTATACGTTCTGTTGGAAACAATTTTAAATGTGTTACAAACTTTAGATTACCGAAAACCTTTTTTTTGGTTCAGTTCAGTTATGGAATAGAAACATTGGAGTGGGGTGAAGTGAAAATATGCAAATCTACGTAAAATAATACCATTGAACCTGCATGATTTTCATAACTAATTTTTCCACGCATTTTATTTGAAAAGTAATTAAATTACTGAATATTCTTTTTGACAAGAAACGTATTTTAACTCCATATCATGTGTTTTGTTCATGCTATATCTAGATTTCTCTCAGAGTCAAAAGGGTTTCTTCGCATTCACACTCTACCTACTTTTCTCTGTCACGGCCATTCCTTGTCCTTAGACCTTCCTCTTTTGATAGGTCACGGGTTGAAGTTTATCTCCTGCCGGCTGGTGACATTTATTAACTACTCGGCTTTATCGTGGAACTTTGAACAGAATTCGTTACTTTACGTTGCCAGTATCTTCCTCGACTTGGAAGTCGTCGAGTCTTTATTATCAAGGTCCCAAAGCATCTCTCTCTTACTGGGCTCAGATAAAGTAAATAAAGCTGAAATAAATTTACATGTTCTTTTCATTGGTAAATTCTTCCGACGTTTTCTGATTTATTCACATGAGCGGCACTCTTTTCGGAATCAGGAAAAATGATGTGAGAATCATTCCCCAAAAATGTGCAAGTTCGTGCCCCGAAGAAAATTCAAGCGAGATTTTTGATGAATAATTGTTGTATTAAAAGCTTTTCGTTAAATACTGTCACAAGGAATTAATTCGTGTCGATCATATATTTCAAGTCCGTATTCAGTCAATTGTTCCACGAATTAACTTATTAATTTCTGTAAAATTCAGAAATAATAGATATCCTCCCACGACTATCATTGTATGGTTACAGTAGTCGAATTTGTGTCCAAAATATCGGAATCCTTCATTTCAGGAAAAATCAGTTGAGAAAGGGGAAACGAAGAATTTATCATCATTGAAGCTCGTGATATTTGCTCCCCGTTTTTGACAACTCCGAGAATGGTCCGGATTTTTCGTCTCTACCGATTTTCCTTCCCTCAATTGTTCACCAACTTTCTATGAAGGAACACAAACTATACATACATATCAATATGCATGCCAGTGATGACGTGAAAGAGACTTTCAATTTTGAATACAAAATATTTAATTTTGTTCTGTAGATTCTATTACTTTGTTTGAATCATTATCGAACTGGACCACTTAATTTCGAATTATGAAAATACCACCTTTTATTATGCACGTAAGTGCTATTCCAAAAAATAGCAAAATTATGATAATACCTTCTGGTAGTAATTTTGCGCAATAACACATTTCATTGGATATAATGTATATATGTTTATGTATGGTTTTATCAAACCAACACGTCAATTTCTACGCATAAAAAGATGTTTTTTTTAAATTTCAGATAAATGTTATTATTTACCGACATAGCAGAAAAAGAGCGTATAGTTCTTTATTTGGAGGTGAAGTTACAATTTATCTCTTTATTGTGAATACCACTCATACTTTTACTCTTTAAAATACTTGTTTGTAATCTTGAAAATCAATAATAATTTCTTCATTTACTACTACGTTCAATCAAAATTTTACCTTATTAAGAAAAAATGTTTGTAGTATTTTGTTCCTTAAGAGAATCGTATATTTCGTTATACAAACAATTCGTCTGAATAGAGATTGTACTCTCATTTATTCAATTTGGGAAAATTTTAATTTTAATGCCTAAACATTCTAGTGCATTAAGCGCCCATTCATTGAATAATTTTCCCTTTTCTCAAGCGCCATCTATCATGAATAAGAAGCAGATATATTGCTTTATAAATGCCGTAGAGATTTTTCTGTGAAGAATCGTCGAACTGTTTTACATACATTTACCAAGGCAACCTTGTAGACGTTTTTCCTCGCAGGAAAACTGGAATGCCATGAACAAACCAGAACAGGGCAAAAATTATTCAGTTGTTACAGACTATAAAATCGGAACACCTGCCTTTCGCTGTTGGCTATCTGAAGAGAAAAGAGCTTCACGGAGAAAGGAGTTAAAGGGTTTCGTGGAAAACTCGGATTGCTCTGTTAGATAGAGAAAAAGTTGCTCTTGAAGTCCAGAGTTGATTTAAACACTGAAAGCTTACGACTAGGAATGTGACTTATCACTTTTAAATATCATTTTTATATTATGCATGTGGACATTGAATTATGTGACAAATTCATGGTAATATTCGAGATCTGGGGGGGGGGGTAAACATAATTCCGAGTAGAGGACGTAATAGATAAAGGTACAAATTTATGACATTATGATTCTGTTTCGATTTTCTACTATTTTTAATTTATGTGTGGATAATTTTATTGTAAATAAACATATTTTGAATTACTTTGTTGTGAATCAAACGCATGTTTTTCGAAAAACTGTCTTTGTGAATAAAAGGAGATTTCAAGTCGTCTTGAAAATAAATATTTAAGCAGTTTTAGGGACTAGTCTTTTGCACACTATGTCATAATGAACAAAGGAGGATTATTTTCATCTTCAAATGAACAATTCCGAATGTTGGGCGAAACATTTTTTTTTGTGTTCTCATGAGTGGTTTCAGGATGATCTTTATTTCAATATTGTCTGTCCATCTCAAGTTTTAGTCATGTGGGGTCGAAGGAATTTATTATTATAAGGTTATAAAATAAAAATTTAGATCATATTTCATTTACGTGCGCAATACAATTAATTTAGCTAATGTTATTGAATTTAGACAAAACGAATCTTTTCTGGTTTTTTAATGCCCTAGTTACTTAGATGCTTTGCGCAGTTTAACTTAAAAATCATAATTCACTTGCATCTAAATATTGAAGTAATTAATGTATTTCATGGTAGTTAATAGGATATTAAGTCACACTCATGAATGTACCCAAAATACATTAATAAATTTTGTTGGGAGGGCTATGACAAAAATTTGTTGGTTTATGTTATGTTTACTCAGCAAACAATTTATGTTAGAAATAGTAAAAAAATTCGCGTAATATACAAACTTCATTCTCGGAAACGCAAGAAGAGTTTGATTTGATGTTCTGCCATAGTGAAACCTGAGTAACCAACAATGACGCTAAATAATTACAATGTACTGCATTATCTATTTTTTTCTTTCTTGCCTTTTCCTTATTTGTCTCATTCTTTCTTCATCTTCGGCATCTTTTTAGTTAGTTACCTTTTGTTCTTTAGATAACTCCTTTAATTAGTTCAAATTTAATTATTTTCAATATATTCATATATTTACAATATATTATTTCTTTTAAGTTTCATCGTAAATCATCATTTTCTTCTCTCACGATTCGTGTATATTTTAGCATTTGATTAATACATTTCATTTACGCACAATTTTCCGAAGTTTCTTTTAAGCGTTCGCGTAAAATTATGTTCATCCAATTAATTTACTTCTGAGGAAAAGTAGTAGTATTCTCTTATTTTTAACAGTATTATTTAAGTTTCCACTGGTTTTCGTCTCTCAGTAATACGTAGTTACTCTATGTTTGTCCTCCAAAAAAGGATATTTAATATTTTCCATTTTTCTCTTGAAATGTTATTTTTCCTTCACATTGTTATTCAAATGAACAGTAGCCGTATTGTCTCTCTTGCAGATACTTAACATTAAAATTTATATCTTCGATGTAGGTATGTTTTTCTGTTGAATTTATCACCGGGTAATGGGAAATAGATGTACAACTCACGAGCCATA
The DNA here is from genome assembly GCA_002313205.1 of Laupala kohalensis. Classification (NCBI taxonomy): domain Eukaryota; kingdom Metazoa; phylum Arthropoda; class Insecta; order Orthoptera; family Trigonidiidae; genus Laupala; species Laupala kohalensis. The sequence goes on from NNCF01126273.1 coordinate 1,330,247, forward strand.
CTCTAGTATGTCAACTATTTGCCTAATGCTACGAAGCAAATTGGAAATAAGTAAAAGCATTATACCAAAATTTTAAGTATTACCAATCATGAGTTGACGAGATAATACTCTTTTATGTATGATTTGAGGACTGAAAGTTTCTCGGGTCCGTAGGATTTACTAATTACCCTACACGTAGTCTCTGGGTTGTGCAAAACGAGCAACGCCGATTTGGCAACCGAACCGTCTCCTTTGAGGTCTCCCGAGTTCAATCAGGAAATAATACTCAATTAAAACTTTTCAATACTACTAATATGGTTTATAGTATCGCTTGAGATTTGGCTCCTAAATTCTGGAGTCCTATTCCTCCCCAAAGTGTCAAAGACGAACATCTGGTGGGACGGAAGCATCTCTGCGGTGTCGACGTATATTGTGCCTGGAGGGACGACACGGTAACTGTGAGAGCACAAGGGACGCATACGGACGGCAGACAAGCACACGTGTGGGGGCGGTACGGACGTCGACGCTACAAGACAAATGGATGGTGGGTTGGGCTGGAGGACGGTCTGGAGAGGTGCAGAGCTGCGAAACGCACTCGCAAACATCCTACGTCTTGGTCTCATCAACGATTTCTTCATACGTTCCACGCCGAGACAACAGGTTTGGAACGAAAGGATTTCTCCAACCTTTGTAAGTGACATCCCAAGATTCTGGTAGCCGAATTATAATAATAATATTATAATATAATAATATAATATAATAATAATATAATAATATTTATTCTATTGCTTTGGGAAAAATACCCTGGTGGCAACTTTAAACTATATACATACTTACACTAAAATACAATAAAAAGCTTACAGAATTAAATAAAACATGGACAATTACAAAACATAAACCATTTCCAAAGCCATTATCATGAAGGTATTATTTCATCGTAGATACCGTATTTTATTTTTAAATCAATACAGACCAGAGGAAGAATTTCCAGCACTATTGGAGGTAACTATGCCTTGAAAAGTGAGCGCAGTCTTACAATTTCTCGCCGTTTATGTAAAGGTTCCCACTGTAATTACTTTTAGCGCCCTCTCGCCTTACAAATGTACCGCGGCTCTTCCCACCCTGCCTAATGATTTTATCTGTCCAATGCGATATGAATCCCAGCAAATGGGATCACAGTTGGTTAAGGTTGGTATAATCATTATGGTACGCTAAGAAAACACTGGATGTTAGTTTCCTAGGATTCGATGTGAAATCCAATTTAGGAGGAATGAAAAGATTTCTCCAGCTTTCAATGTGTTTTCCAACTATTGGGAGTGATATCTCAAACTTTGGATGTAATATCCACAGATTCTAATATCCACACTATAAGATTGGAATATAGTATCCGAAGATTCGGAGAAATCCTTTCCTTCCTGTAAATGTGAATCTCACGTACATTTCTATGGTAGTCAAATCCAAAATGATTTCTTAATGTACCACAAATTAGTACGTGTTTAGTTTAAAGGTGGGTTTCGTAATTTGAAGTCACTTTGAACTCGACCAGATCGCTGCCAGAACGTTATGTTTGAAAAGAACATTAATGGCCCCTTATGGTAGTTTCTTTTCTTGACATCTTGTGAAATTTTCTTTTAAACAAAAACACCTACAGTTCTTGACACCCTTCGTCAGCTCGAAGTCCAACACGTGGCTTCCTAAGAAGGGACACACGAATCATATGTTTGGTTGGCAGCCTGTTGATTGTAGTTCCAATAAATCAATAGATAGGTATATTTTTCAATCGATGTTTTATTGTAGAAGTGAAAATGGGAAAGCTGTGAGTAAAGGAAATAATAATTGATAACACGGAAGGAGCTCGAAAATACTACATTAAAACAATAAGGTATCTTTATGCCACTCACTCTGCTTTTAAATCCCAATATCATGTTATTAATTTAATTATATAATAATTTAATTTTTATATCGTTGTTATTCAGTATATTTCTTTTTTATCTTTCTAGCGTGGTGTCGTACGAGAAATATTAATTTAACAGCGGATAGTTATGTTTGATTTTTTTTTTTTTTTTTTTTTTTTNNNNCATTAGAGCCCTTAAAACTTGTACAGGTAGGGAAAATGCAGTTACGCACTAGGGAGAGCCAACATGACTCTCCCCGCGTGTGGGACTCGCCGAATGACTCAGCCATACCCACTAAAAACCCTCCTGATCTACAACACCAAAACATATCTCACAACATATCTCACGACTTTACTAAAACATTTTTTAAAAAAAGAAGACGAAAGATGAAAATGAAATATACCCTAGCCCTAATAGCGTTGGGATCGAAAAGAACAAGAGGTGACCAAGGGAGATCAGGAAAGAGAAAGGAAGGAGCATTGCACAAGTAAGTGGAAGCAATGCCAGACTCAGCTCGGGGCCCCGTGTTTGCCAAACACGTACTTACTAGATGTTAGTCCCCTGGGGCGAGGTAGGAAAATGAAAGATACCCTAGCCCTAATGGCGTCGGGATCGAAAAGAACAAGAGGTGACCAAGGAAGGTCAGAAAAGAGAAAGGAAGGAGCATGGCACAAGTAAGTGGAAGCAATGCCAGACTCAGCTCGGGGCCCCGTGTTCGCCAAACACGTACTTACTAGATGTAAGTCCCCTGGGGGGAGTTATGTTTGAAATGTATGTGACATAAATCAGACAAAATGCTATATTGAATATACATACCCCGTGTATTCATTAAAATTGTGAAATTGCGGATGTCTATAATGCTTATGATTAATTATATTTGTTAGGAATGTATATATTAGTCACCAGAAAAGATTTTTTTCTCTCATTTATCTATTTATTATGCTCATGTATAGAGTAACAAATCATCTTGAGTATGAAAGTTATATTTTTTTTCAATTTTTAAGTGTCAATTATCTCTTTAGGGAGTTTAACGTTTGTCATCTTCTGTGAGGTAGGAGTCAACGATAGTAAATTGGATGTGATACCAGTCACGAAGAGGAAGACAAACTTTTTCTGAATCCTTAGCGATTGAAGTAAATATTTTAAATGATGAATTTTATTTCGAATTGATGTTTTTGTTAATCCATGACAGATATTGGGGTTATTACTGTTAGATGATGTCAATAAATTATGAAACTGACAATGAATATTTTATTTTTTGAGGCGTTTGTGTAAACACATTTCTTTTGATTTTACTATATTTTTAAGTTACATTTCTATGTATAATAATTGAAATAATGTTCGAATCTCAAAACAAAGTATATATAATTTAGAGACACTCGTTGAAGATTAATAATTGGAATCTCTCCAAGCAGCGGTGAAGTTGCTCAAATTGAAACTCCGCCGCATTTTTTGTGTTCTTCCTTCTGGTGGGCACATTCACTTGACAGAATCCCCGCTTCCGTTTAACGTCACGGGATCTGTCAGCGCCTCCGACACCATCCAACAGCCCCAGCGCGTCTGCCACTTCCTCTCTTGCATGCGTTGTATGCTGTGTTGCACTATTTGTGTTTCATGATAAATGTATTGCATACTCTTTCTTTCTTCTTAAGCACTACGTCCTTTTCGGTGTAGCCTTGGTTTCTCTTTCAATCGATGTCCATCTTCTCTATTTTCTGTCTTGTCTCCATCTCCTTACCTGGTAGTTTCGTATTTATCATTTTCTCGCATACTCTTTCCTCGTCCAATCGAAGAACATGACCTAACTACTTTATTCTTTTCGCCTTAATATCAGCAATAATATCTGGTCACTTTAGAGATTTTCAAGTCCGAAATTTCTCCTGATTCTCCGATTCTCACATATCGGTCCGAAAATATATCAGTATTAGTGCATATTCTAGATGTATTACTACTACATCTACGTCAGTAAAGCCCATCACTTAAGATTGGAGAGCTCTCTTTAGCATTCCTCAAGGTTCCTTTCCTTTTAACCACAAAATTTTCATCACACTTGTTATTTTTGAAATTTGCTCTTCATTATTAAGCATTCTAATTCAAAAACAGATTATAGATCTGTCTACTCCGACCACTTCCAGTAAATCTACCCTAGTATAGAAGCAGAGGTGGAAGATACTTTAACTTGAGACCTTTAAATATTTCTTCGGATGATTTGCTTTACATGATAAGTATATCCCTCGACGCTAAATTTCGTATTGTTTCGTTGATGATTTCGACAAACGCATTCTCCTTTATAATATTAGAGAAAAATAGTTTGAAAGTTACTTATGAATACAAATTACCACAAATACTGCAAAATCACCATTAATAATGAGCAGATATTGGAAGGTGTCAAAAAATTTTATTTTACTCGAAAATAACTAGAGCTAAGCCACGAGTACTATTGGTCTATTTGCCGTAACATGTTTTGTGAGGAAGTTAAATTGGGTCACTGTGAAACTAGAGACATGGTACGGATATTTATGTGATGTAGGGGAGATAAATCCCTACTTGAAACCTTTCCCCTTCACCAGAGCACGTGATCGACTCTCGTTTTCTCCTTCTGAAGCCCTTCAAGAGTGAATACGCTCCTTGAACGCTACTTATCACGATACCACTTCTGAGGAATCCCCTTCGGTTCGTCTCTTACTCACTCGTCCCCCTGGCGTTGCAGTCCGTCCCTTAGCATCAGCCTGCAGCGCAGCAGAGAGATGTGAGTCAAGGGTCTGCGCTTCGTCATCGGTGGTGAGCCCGGGAGGAATGTGCCTGGGGGCCTCGGCGTGCCCGTAAGCCCACGCTTCCACAAAAACACGTACGACCATTCACGAGACTCCCTGAAAATGTTGCGGTTTATGATCAGAATAAGCAGGGAGAGAATAATAAGCGGTCAATGAAATAATAAATATTTTCAAAATAATAGGAATTTTTACAATTACGACCATTTAACCTCTAAACCGAGCAAATAATATACTAATTGGTTTTATTTCCATTTATATTTTGAATTGATTGTTGAGTGGAAAGTCTCAAGTCATAAGTTCTGCTGCTCTATATTTCAAAATTTAGGGGAAAGAATGAATGATGTTTCATCGGGGAGACTTACAGGGTGAGGAGAAAATCCAGTTGAAAATTTCCCCGTTAAACCTAGTGGAGGGTCGAACCCACTCTCTCCCGATCAGCAATACGCATATATAATGGAGCAAAAGCAAAACGTAATTGTGTCGTGGGACATTCTTTGTGATTTTTGTTTGGATACAGAATCTGCGCATTTTGCGCTAAATATTTTCGAAGGTGAATATTAGATGCTCCTTGTTTTAATTGATAAGTGGATTATGGTAAAAATGAAAGTTAATGACAAAATAAACCAATCTACAATTCGCGTACATTTTTAGTTACGAGGGGTTTTCTTCACGTGATATATATCCTTAAAGTAACTCATGTTGTATACCTTTTTCTTTATGTTACAAAGTTATTAATGATACTTTTCTTGTAGTTTTTGCACGAACACGTGCAGAATCAAATGTGGAGAAAATATAATCATTTCTCTATAGTCGTAACATGAAGTGAAATAATAATAATAATAAAAAAGATAATGATAATAATAATAATAATGATAATAATAATGCAGGAACCAACACCCACTACGTACAAACTACTTACAATGAGAAAATTTTAAAAAATATGAAGATTTGAAAACAGAAATTCTTCGCTTATGGAATGTGTTTATATAGTCCTTATAGTCCTGTCCACCACTGGAGTCATCCCTCACAACTGCATTTGAGCATGAATCGTCTTTAACTCCCAAAAAACAATTTCTTACAAAAAGAAGCTATCCTTAACATCTGTAGAATAGTCAGAAGATGTTTGAATTGAGACATTGCTATACTTGGTATACCCCGCACCCCAACTGAATCCAACTTCAAGTTGTAAAAATAGTTACGAAAGATAAGATGTTGTTGATAATAATAAAAATGTTAACTATTACGACGATCATAATACTGCGTAAAAATTATTCTCTAGATAACTTTTTGCTTATGTCTTCACGTATTGAGATAAATGCAGTGGGAGAATTAGAACGTTTTTGTATCAACGTACATAGTAGAAATGCTTGTTAGTTGAGATCTCCTTTTGCACAATTGAAACGATCTCTTCTAGCATATAACCAACAAAACAAATCGATTTTTATAGAGTAATAACGCGCTCTACTGTTGCATATAGGCTCTTGCTATGCTCGTATTTCAGCCCAGCGAACATGTTAATCAAATAACTCAGTCGAACCCACTCGAATCTGCCGTATTTCGTTCCGGGTTCACGTTTAGAGCACTATAAAATTTACTCGCTGCGTTGATTGTCCCCGAAGTTTTATTTTGCTGCCTCCTCCACTCTGCCAAGGGAATCAGTTCATTGCGCCGGATTACTGCTGCCGCTCTCGGCTATACAAGCTCGGAGGCCCACACAACGAATCGGCCGGAAAGCGTACGCCCCAATAGCTCGACACGCTGCGACATGTCAACCGTGTCATGGACGACATTTACTGCTCTCCGTGTCCAATCCTTTCGAGCCCTATTCGTGGCCTTCGAAATAACAACACACCGTCTTCGAGACTTACAATCATTCCACGTGTGCTTGGAACAGGAGGACCTCATGGTCATTTCGCTGGTGGCGAACCATTGCGGGAAATGCTGCTTCTTTTGTTAGGGAATTCGATGCAGCTCTGTTTTGGCAATGGGGCGTCTCCGCTAGCATCGCTTATTGTCTCTGGGGAATGAAATGGGATTTTATTGTCTGCATATTTGTACTTACTGCGAGATGCACTGTTTTCCTTCACAATGGAAGGCTGAGTCATTTCGTTCACTTTTATGAACTACCATTATACGTCAGTCTCTTTTTATTTTCTATTTTATTTTACGTTTTCTTCATCTGTTGTTTATGTATTGTATATTCGTTGACTTCTGCTCGTGAAGTAATTAGTAATTCTCATGACAACTTAACTCGCAAGTAAACTTAATTAAAAAACTCTTTCCACTCTCTTGTTTGACCTCAGTTATACAATTCCGCAGTACTGTGTTGAACTATTTCAGAGTACTACTAGGTGAAACAAATTTAAAAATAATAATAGATACTAATAGAAGAATCTCGTTATTCGGATCTCCGGTTCATTTCAATCAGTTTTATTATGAAAAATACCTGTAATATTTGCTCTACAACTTGAGAAAATTAAATGCTGTACTTTTCTATGTGACATGTATTACGAAAATGTCGATTATGGTATTTATTACATTATACGCTTCTTTGTATTTTATGTTACTGTTGGCAATGCAATATTAAATATTACGTGAACATTAGGGGGTTGAATTGAGATGATCACGAGAATCTGTGAATGGTGGCCACCTACTTTGCACTCATTGCCTACGAGAGATTTTTCTTGTTTTTAATTTTGTAAATATTTTTGTTACTTAATTTTCTTATAAAATTAAAACCATTATGTATTACAATTTCTAAGCGGACATGGAAATTAATGATTACCTTCCAAAACAAAGAATAAGGGATAATGGGAGCTGTATGTGTGGAGGAGAGAAAACAATAGCCCTTCTAATATGGGAAAGTGAGATTTATGGAGAAGAACGTACACTGTGAATATATGAAGAAGTTACGGATGATTGGACGGAGGAAGGTGTAAGGATCAAAGGAATATGAGAACACAAAGAAGATGTACGTGGCGTACAGAGAATACGTGATGCAGATAGCAGTGATTAGAGGTATACTAAAGAGAGAAGAAAACTTGAAGGAGAGAATTGACATCTTATGACACGACTGAATAAGAGATGACAGGACGGATGAAGAGAGACAATAATAGGCATGGACTAAGTTATAGAAGATACGCAAATGTGATTATGAATAATGTGAAATTTTAAGGTAAATAGAGCTGTCTCATGACATTGTTGACTACACGGTGATCACAGGTCTTTGGCTAAAATAGAGGGGAAAATATGTATAAAAATATATATCATATATATATATATATATATATATATATATATATATATATATATATATATATATATATATATATATATATATATATATATATATAT